>PVJL010020281.1:0-12329 GCA_004026885.1 Lyroderma lyra
CCCCCCCCCCCCCCCCCCGCAGGTTCGCGCTCTCGTGCCGGCTGGGCGGTCCGTCCTCACCCCGCCCCACAGGTACGTTGTTCTCTGAGACTCCTGGGAAGCTGCGGCTCCGCCGTCCTTCATTACCACCTCCCACCTTGGAGCAAACGCGGTCCATCAAAGGGAAGTGACCAGGGTCCGCCCTCAGATTCCAGAAAGGGTAGGAAAGCAGGCCCCTCTCTCTGTTTCCCCCTCTCTTTCCTTCCCTCCCTGTCTCTCTCTCTGTCTCCTTCCCTCTCTCTCTCTGTCTCTCTGTCTCTCTGTCTCTGTCTCTGTTTCTCTGTCTCTATCTCTCCCTCTCTGTCTCTCCCTCTCTCTCTCTATCTCTCCCTCCCTCTCTCTGTCTCTCTCTGTCTCTCTGTCTCTCTCTCTCTCTGTCTCTCTGTCTGTCTCTCTCTCTCTATCTATCTCTCCCTCCCTCTCTCTCTCTCTCTCTCTCTCTCTCTGTCTCTCTGTCTCTCTCTGTCTCCTTCTCCCATCTATCTTTCTTGCAACATCTGGTTGAGAAAAGAAACAGCAATTTTCTCAGGCCAGCGGGGTCCATATTCTGCTTTGCAATACTCAGTCGCTTACGCTCAGGATTTTCCAATTTCTTATTTGCTAGCAGATGTATTTTCTCCAAAAAGAAGAAAAAGGGGGTGGGGTGGGATTTGGGATCTAAGATGAGGCTCGCGGGGTGGCAGAGGCTGAGCGTGGTCAGGGGACCGCAGAGGACAGAAGCCGCTCCCGGAGCCCAGTGCTGCTGTCCCGCCCGCCCTGGGGACCCCGCGGCGCTGTGTCGGGGCTGCCGCAAGCTCCGTGTGCTGCAGTTACGGGAAGTCAGCAGGATTGTCGCACGGGCACCCTCGGACGCAGAAGATCAGGATGCGACTCACCGGTGCTGGTGCAGCTGGCTTTGCCTTTTAATGGAAAATCAAGGCTCGTTCAGGGTTCCTCTTCACCTGCGGGCAGCAGGCCTCCTCCAGGGAGCTGGTCAGGCTTAGCACCTGTATGAACCAAACTGCTGCTCGCCAGTGCGTTGTGGGTATGTGCAGAAGGGCGCAGCAGGACGGCGAGGAGCTCTCCCCGGATCCTGAAATCGAAGAAGCATCATGCCTTGTTTCCTGGCGCCACAAACCTCAGGGGACAGTTAACGTAGCGTGTCGCTTGCTGGGGCCAGCAGGGGTTTACAGGCCAAATGCCCGTCCACAAAGAACATGTGTTTCCTTGAACAAAGAATTCCATTTGGATTAATAATATTCTTATTAACTACGGATGCAGAATTGCTGCAGTTGACATTGGTCCTAATGCCTCGTCAGCATTTTGATGGTTTCTTAGAATTCCTGACTTTTGGCTCTGTTTGAAGTTTTCTCTTTAGTTGGGTAAGACACACCCCGCAACGCTGTCTGAACGAGAATGAAGTCACTGTCAGCATCACACGATGCAATGCCTAACATTGAGGTTAACTGTGTCCTCAGAGCCTACTTTTCTGAAGAGTTTAATGAATGGTTTTCCCAAAAGGAATTTTGAATGGAATAATCTAAAAATCACAGCTTCATAATAATATGAAAATCCCCAATAGAGACAAGAATTGGGTGCTAGTGCATTATGTGACATCTGTCATCTTCAGTGACTCACTGAGGCTAACGTACAAGGAACTCCCAGGTACCGACAATCGTGGTGTCATGGCTTTGGCCTGCTTTCTGGTTCGCTCCTCCGGCTTCCGCCTGTCCCCACCACCCTCCCCACTCCACCCATCTGTTCTCTGCACCACACGGGCCCTAGGCCTAAGCTCAAAACATGTGCAGTACACGGCACAAAACTCAGTCTGCAAGACGTGTTGTGGGATTCTAACTTTCAATGAATAAATGCTCATTTTAGAATCTAAGAAAATCTATCAAAATATAAGGGAGTATGAACCAATAAGCCCAGCCACCCATATTTTCACTATTTATTCACTATTAATGATTGATTTATTAAATATGTATTTTCTTCAGTTAACATGCATGCGGCACCAGTTACGTGCATGGTGCACTGGGAAATGCAAAGGACACACTGGCCTCAGGAAACACAGACGCGGCCTTTGCGGTGGTGGGAAGAACACGATTCAGCACTGTGAGGAAAGGTAAAGGTCATACTGTTTTTGGCTAGCAACACTGGAAATGTTTTTATGGAGGATGAAATTTTGGAATTGGAAGGAGTGGAGATCCAGACAGAAAGATTGTCACCACTGTCATTGCACGGAGAGAAACCATAGATGCAGTGGGACATCCCAGGTGGGTCGTCATGGGTAGAGGGAGCGATTGTGGGGGTGGGGGAAGTCCGCCTGAGACGGAGGACGCACCTGAGTCAGTCAGACATTAAGGGGAAGCGATTGAGGCGGCAGGTAGGAGGTCATTGCAATAGTCCAGACGAGAAGAAATATCCTTAGATAAATGACATAATACAGATGATGAAGACATTGGGGTTACAGATTTGACGGGAATTACAGGCGAAGGCCCCAAGTCACAAGGGAGAAATCAGTTTGCTGCGAACCCCAAAGGTTTTCTCTGCATCCGAGGTGGAGTAGTGCTCCTGGCATCTGGGCAGCAGGGCCCAGGGCGCCAGACCTCTGCGGAATGGACCCAGTTCCAGACAGCAGAGGGCTTCTCACGGCCCGTGCAAAGGTCGTGCGTAGCCAGACGAACAGTATCGATGACAGTGCATTCGTCATTGTCGTCTGCATGTAGAAGCTAACGCTGCGTGTCTCCTTGTTAGCGTTTACAATTTTAATCAACCGAATGTCCATAAATGCAAATGCAGGTCAGTTGAGAAAGCAGGTACTTCATTTCACTGCCAAGTTTGAACAAACTGTTGGTCATCCTGTGGGAATAAAATCCCAGCCCTGGCAGAAATCCCTCAGAAGCTTGGAAGCGCTGGTAGCACCCCTGTGCTGGCCTGCGTTTGAGGTCACCTCCCTGGCCTGGTTCTGTGAGTGACAGTCACAACTCTCTGTGTTTACCAAAGTTCCTCCTTTCTCCTGCACTTTGCTGCTTCCCGGGGGGGCAATGCTTTGGAAGTCACGTGTAAATTATGTATCATATTCTTATAAATTACTCCCATATTATTTTTCCTTCACCATTAAGTAGTTACATGTATTTTTGAAATTTGCTTCTACACGGGATACGTTATTTGTGATTTCATTTCAGAAAACTAAATGGGGTGTCACCCAGTATTTGTTATGAATGTAGGGGGTGAACCAGAATCCTAAATACAGCCTTGTTCTCTCCTGTGCTCATCTCATGGCTCATGTGGATGACCCTGAACGTCTTCTCTGGGGGGCCTCTGTATTCGATTAACTGGCTAACAAAAAAGACAACTGTGTAATGTTCTAGTAAAATGCTAGGAGTTACAGGCACAGTGGCGGGTGGGGAAGAGCATCTGAGCAATTAGCAGAGGTATTTGATCTAATGATGAGAAGGCTGATGCCTGAGGTAGAATTCAATGTCCGTGTTAGAGTGTTGGAAACCATACATAAACTCCAGCCTGCAGGAGACGTTTCATGAAGCAGGATAAAATCTCAGTGTGTCAGAAGCTGTTCTTTCAGAATATGTGACCCTGTTCATGCACTGTTGAATCTCCTCCTCTATCATGTCACATGAAATTCTCACCGTGTTTTTCTCCACAAGCACACGTACCACTGCAACGTGGCCATTTACTTATGATGATCTAAGTGCAACAGGTGATTGTTTGCCCAGAAGTCTCAAACTGAGAGACGAAAAATGATTATTTTCTTCGAGAAGTTAGATAGTTTTTATTTTACATTTAAAGACACAGTGCATTTTGAGTTCATTTTTGTACAATTGTGAGGTTTAGGTTAAAGTCCTTTCCTCTGTGTGTGGATAAATGTCCAAGTATCCCAACACAATTTGTTAAAGAAAATACTTTGATTGACAGAATTGTCTGCACCTTCGCCAAAAATCAATTGGCCATATTTGTATGGGCCTATTTATCAACACACTGTTCTAGCCATTGATCAATGTGTCTACCATTCACCAATACCACACTGTCTTTATGTAAATTTAATAAGTATAAAAGCCAGGTAAAATTATTCTTCTAACATTCTTTTTTTATTCAGAATTGTTTTGGGTGTACTAGCTCCTTTGACTTTTATATACATTGTAAAATCAGCTTATCTGTGTCTATAAAATTTATTCTGGGATTTTGTTTAGAATGGCAACAAATCTATTGTTTAATTTGGGATTACTTGACTCCTATATTGCAGTAAGCATTCTAATTCATAAAATAATATGCTTTTCAATTTATTCAGATCCTCCTTATTTCTATTATTAGCATTTATTTCATAGTTTTCAGCATTCAGATCATGTCTATTTTTGATAGATTTATATTTAAGAATTTCATTGAATTTGAAGCTATCACAAATTGATGTCATATTGCTTTACTTTAGTTTTCAATTTTGTTGCTAATATGTAAAAATATAAAATTCATTTTTGCATTGATCCTTCTGCCTATAACTTGATAAGCTCAGTTGTTAGTTCTAGGAGGTACTTTTGTGTATTCCTTGGGATTTTCTACATATGCAATTGTGTTAGCTTTGATGTATGACAATTTTGTTCCTTTTCCCCTAATCTGTAGGCCCTTAATTCTTCATAATCATATTGACAATTACAATATTTTTCTAATCTTAAATACATTACAACATTTCTCTTATTTCATTTAGTAATATATTTTTTCCATTAGAGAAACACCATATGTTTAAGCAATAAAACTTGATTCCTAAATGTTTACTTCCTCTTTAAAAATATAGGAAATAATTCACTTACATTTAAAGACTTTGAACAATGGATCTTGCCATCTTCAGATAAAAATATAATTCTCCCTCTCAATTTAACAGAAAGGCATAAATCATACCAGTTAAATGGATGAAGGCAAACGCTTTGCATTGCAATCCTGGCGATCGGACTCAGACGGTGTCTGAATGAGAAATGTTGCACCACGGATCTGTCACCATCCAAGCCAGGGAGAAACAAGACATACATCCTTGGCCCTGACAACTGCCAATGAAAATCAATTGAATTCTGCTTTCCTTCTGAAAAATTGGCCAGGGTTTTGGGACATGAAGGCAAACACGTGTTGACCACCCTGCCAAAGTATGCTCAGAAGCAGGCTGAGTCAGCTAATCACTGGGCGAGTTTCTGGCCAGCTCCACCATGGATCCGTGCTGTAAGGCAGATCTGCTGGTGGAGAGGAGCTAGTTCTAAATGGAGAGGAGTTCAGGCTGGAGGTGAGCAGCACTGTAGTTTCTTTATGTCAGGCTCCTCGGGAGTTTCTGCTGCCTCAGTTTCTCTTCACACTAGAAAATCAATTTCAGCCTCCAGTACAAGCCTCTTCTCCCCCACTGCCCTCCTGTATAAGACCAGTTTCAGGGAACCCAAGTTCAGGAACATTATGCAATTCTCAACCACTGTCCTTACAGAAGAGAACCACATGATCATAACAAACAAACAAACAAATGCAAATGAAATTATGAAACTATTCGTGTTCATCTTTTAAGACATAGAGCCCACTCCCTGGGTAGCAAGACAGTGTTGCTGGGAGGAAATAATTAACGATATCAGTTCCCTCCATACAAGTTGTAAAACTCCAGTAGGACCATGAATGATGAATCAGACCCACTCAAGTAGAATGGCTGCCTCCTTAGTTCCAATACGAAGGAATTCTGCATCTCAGTATTTGCACACATTCACAATTAGGTTAGTGGTAGTAGATGATTTCTAGACCCTAAACTATAATAGATCCTACCAAGCTTAGCTAAGTTAACAGTAAAATGCGCCACAATTTCTGTCTTTCAGTGTTTTTTATCTCATTGAGAAATCACGATGCCTATAGGAAGCCATGAAAACAGAAATCGTTCAGAGATGACAGTAATACAAACTGACCACATGTAATAACTAAGAATCATTATCATCATTATGTTCTGTGCATTCTTCTAAGGGCTTGATTGTCAAGCTTTTCTATAAATGATAGTGTAAGAGTAGAGAATACATGAATGACAAATTTTATAATCTTAATATAATGACAGTATCTCTGTACCCAACACTTATTATAAGGTCTCCTCAAGCAACTATAAAACATTTATAAAAATTTACAATGTTTTTCCCATAAAGTAGATTTCAACATATTCTAAAAATTGGTATAAAACAAACCATATTCACTAATCACAATAAAATTAGGATGATATCAATAACAAAAACAAATTTATGTGAATTAAAAAGAAATAAGTTTCTAAGTATGTTCTGGATAAAAATATAAAAACTAGAACTAAATGATTAAAACAGAGCATTTCAAAACTGTATTCAGCTAAAATAGTGTTACATGGTGATTTACATCCTTAAAAACTTAGTAAAAAATAAATATGGTAAAACTCAATGAGCTAAGCCTCAAACATAAAAGTTAAAAGATTTACAAAATAATAAATCATTATTAAATGAGACATAATAAAGAACTAAACATAAAGAAATAGAAAAAATAGTAAGGAAATTAAAATTTGGTAGTTTTAAAAGATTAAAATGAAATAAACCTCTGGTTATAATAAATGGAAATGAGAGTAATTATATATTAAAGAATTATGAATGAACAGGTCAATTATAGGTCCATGTCTACCAAAAATATGAACACAAAATTGTAACAAAATTTTGAGAAAAATTTTTTATAAAACAATGTATAAGAGAATAATAATATGGGATGAAAATCACAAGGGTTGACACTAGCTTTAGACAAGAGAAGGAAGGGTTTCACAATTGTAATAGAAGGGAAGGAAATGTAAAGAATACATATAAAAAGAGATAAATGTATCTGATAAAGGGTATGAAGTAAGAACCTTATTTTGGCACTTAGTTGTGAGGAGGGGAGGATTTGGTCATTTCAACAGTGTAAAGTAAGTTTTAAAATGTCATTTTAACTTCTGACTTATGGTCTTAGATGTAAAGAACTTGGAAGTCCTTACTCTCAGTTCATAAAACAAAAATAAAATCAACCACGTGCCTCTGGTCTGTTACAGAACTGAGGTCTCAGTGCAAACCACAACTCCTAAAACGGGAGAGACAGGTGGATGCAGAGACAGAGAATCACAGTTCAACAGGAGAATCAGTCATCCAGACATTGCCGCTATAGCCAGTCTTGGATAGAGATTACTATTTTAAGGTAACTGACTGATTGCTGGAGACTGGCGGGTGGACTAACTTGGGACAGCATAAACTCCTGGAGGCTCAGACTTAGGGGTCCCACACTTTCATGAGTTTTTCCTCCATGAGGATGTGATTCTCTCTGAGAAGATAAGAGAGAACATCCGCCATGTTTCTGGCAGGGAAGGAGAAAAGTGTCCATCTCGAAATGTGTCAAGAGCATTCTGTTTTCTAAACAGAGGCCTGCCCTGTTTAGGGACACAATTTTACTAGGACTTAACTGATATGGGAGAAGAAAAGTAGAAAAGTACCCAATTAGCACCTCTAGTCTTCCTAGCTTCTCTAAGGGGTGGCGGCAGGGGTGGGGGAAGGGCTGAAGGTCTTAATCCAAGGCTCAAGGTCAATAAAATATTGACACCACATCATGAGACATTTCCTACCTCCACATTATACTACCACGTGGATAGAGCTCCTGTATAATAGTGGGGAATTTTATCTGAAAAGAACTGCAAAACTTAGTTATTTAAAAATAAGTCATTAAGAGGTACTAAAGACAACAGGAGAGACAAAAACAAGGACTCCAGATGAAATTTCAGCCTCTGATACCTGCAGCTACATCAAATAATACACACACCTTAACTTGTAGTCAGATGAACATAAAACAGGGCACCAAAGGCCTATTCAATGCAGTTCTAATTACCTGATATATCATACCTAGATTTGCGCGCGCACACACACACACACACAAATACTGGGCAGTCAAAAGCAAAACTAAGTAAATAAATAAATGAAAATAAAAATAAAATAAAAAAATCACAGTCAGAGGAGACATGGCAGATTTAGAACCAGATTCAGATATGATAGATATTTTGGAATTACCTAACCAGGAATTTAAAATAACTATGATAAATGTGCTGAGGGCATTAATGGAAAAAGTAGAGAACATGGGAGAACAGATGGATAAGGAAAACAGATAAAGACTCAAAAAAAATCAAAATGAAATACTGGGAATGAAAAAAATATGTAAGAGAAATGAAGAATGCCTTTGATGGATTCATCAATAGATTGGACATAGCCAAGGAAATAATCTGTAAATTCAAGGTCATCTAGGTTGTCCTATAGAAAACTTCAGTATTATTGATAAAGCTCTAGCCAGGCTAACCAAGAAAGAAAAAGAAAAAAAACACAAATTACTACATCTTTATGCCTACAAATTTAATAAATAAAATAAGCCACTTTCTTAAAGACACAGTCTACTAAAACTAAAAGAAGGAGAATAGATAATCTAAATAGGTCTATATTATTTAAAAACTGCATTTATAATTACTAACTTTCTGAAGTGGAAAACAGGAGACGTATGTGGTCTTACCGGTGAATTCTACCAAGCATTTAAGGAAGAAATTATATCAATTATCTACAATCTCTTGATTGTTGGAAACAGAGGAACATTTTTTAATTCATTCTATGAAGACAGCATTGCTTTACAATCAAAACCAGACAATGCCATTATTAGGAAGGGAAATTACAGGTCACTGTCTCTCAGGACGTAGATGCGAAATCTTCAGTAACATTTCAGCAAATGTAATCAAACAATATGTAGGAAAAAAAGCACACATCATGACCAAGTGGAATTTATTTCAGGTGTGCAAGCCTGGTTGGTTCAACATTCAAAGATCAATTAATGTAATTCATCACATTAACAAGCCATAGCATAAAATTATGATGGATCATACCAATAGATGCAGCAAAGCAATTCATAGCAAAGAAAGACAATTAAAAAACTCACAGTAAATCAGGATTAGAATGTGTTAAGAACATCTACAAGTACCTCCAGCTAACATTATATTTGATAGTGAAAAGTAAGGATATGTCTTCTCACCACTTCTATTAAACAATCAGAGATCTGAGCTAATACAATAAGAAGCAAAGAGGAAATAAATAGTATACAAATTGAGAAGGAAGAAATAAAATTGTCTTTGTTTGCAGATAATATGATTGTTATCATGTCATAAGAGAAAATTCCCCCAAAATTGACACAAGTAGAACAGAAAAGCAATTATAGTAAGATCAGAGGGTGCAATGTTAATTAACAAAATTCAATTGATTTTCTATACACAAGCAATAAACCATTTTTTGGAATTTAATATAATACTATGTACATTAGCATAAAAATAAAAGTCATATATAGACCTATCAAAATATGTTTATTTCGATAAATAAACTTAACGGAGGCACAGCCTAATCCTCATCCCCTTAAATGGGGTCTGGATTTAGTTACTTGCTTCCAAAGAAGACAGTATGGAAAGGAAAAATATAATAACTTTATAGTTTGAAAACCTGGCAAATACTACCAAATCCAATAATATTATTACCAAACAGAGTTTGTCCAGCCAGCACTGGCAGAGCCAAACACTGAAGATCTGGAACCTCAGTGAAGAAAGATTGATTATTTTGTAATGCACAACACCCCCAAGGAGCAGGAGAAGCTAGTCTCAAAAGCCTGAGCTCCCTAATCTCGTGTTCAGGCAGGGTTTAGGGTTTAGGGGGGCAGGCATGCAGAAGTGCTGGTGGGCAAGTTTTAATGGCAGACCCTGGAGCTCGGCCACGCACGCGCAGGAAAGGGATTCAGCACCAGCTCTTCGGGGACAGCGCCCCCGCTCTATCACCTGGCTGGGGGTTCCGGTTCTCTGGCCCCTCGCACGTGTGTGGGTTGGGTTAAGGCCCTGGTCCCAGGTGCAGCTGGAGGTCAAGTTCTCCCCTTCGCCCGAGCTTCTGCTGCAGGAGGTGTGGGTTGGTCTGGGGTCTCTGAGAAGAGGCTTCGTATCTCCTTAAACAAACGGGACCATTTTGAGCTGGTGTTGCGTTTACATTCAATCCCAGAATAGAATTTTATTTGTGTTCGTGTGCTTTTAAGTGAGCAAATAGGGGAGAAGGAGAAGACAATATTCTGGGTGATAGGGGCCTGGTCTTGGAGTTCTAAGGTTTGTGCACGTGAATGGGCAGCTTCAGTGGAGCAGACTGGTTTATTTGGCGACAACAAGGTTAAATACCTGAGAAGCCAGGTTTCGTTTGCTGTCCTCACAGACTAACGATGACAGGGCTTGAGGTGGAGCAAATACTGCGTCGCAGCTGACAGAAAATTTATGACCGATCGGGAGTCTCTGACACGTTGGTGGGTGACCTGTTGGTGGCTGGTAAGGACTGAAATAGCACTGTCCTTTGATAAGAGCACAAAGGAGGGATTGTTTAGAAGCAGACGTGGAGAGCAAGAAGGACTTCAAACGCTTTGTCGGCTTTGTCATTGACAGACATGTTGGAGTGGGGACGAAAAGGAAGACCGGCCATCCCTTGGGAAGGCTGCAACCTCAGTGGCACCAGGTAAGGCAGGGGAGAACCACAGACACCGGGAAGTGGATTAGAATGTGGTTGCCTGATTCACCAGAGCCCCCCGATACTTGCCTGTTGGTATTCATGCCGTTATGTAGCCCCTGCCCACAATGAACAGGGCTGAGGCGTGACACCCCTAAAATAGTATGAGAATAAGTATGTGTGATGTCTGAGGCTTGGCCTAGAAGATGGCAGCTTCCACCTTGCCGTGGCTTGGCTCCCTCACGACCGAGGAAGCCAGTGGCCATATTGGGAGCTCTCTGGGGACATCCATGTGGTGAAGAACTGATGCTTCCTCCCAAGGGCAACACCGACTTCCCAGCCCCCTCAACAAGCCTCCTGGGAAGCAGTGTCCCCACTCCAGTCTAACCTTTAGATGACTGCAGCCCTGGCTGACATCCCAACTGCCACCATAGGAGAAGGACCCAGGTCAGCTGCTGTCACAGAAACTATGAGATAACAAGTGATTCTTGTTTTTTATGCACCCAATTGTGCTGATGTGTTGTGTGACAACAGGTGACAACTTGCAAGCGTCGGGAGGTGTGTGTGTTGTGGCTTGGCAGGGCGCAGCTGAAGGATCTGGGGGGCGCCGAAAGCTTGGGACTCGAATTTCTTACAGCACAAGGTGAGGTGACTGCTGCAGTAACTGGAACTATTCCTGTCAATGGCAACATTTGATGATTCAGTTGCCTTGGATGAGGTGTGAAATGCACTGGACTCTGGTACCTCCAGGTCCTCAAAGTCGCCCTGTGATGCTGCTGAAGTGGTGCTGTGACTGATAATAAGCCCTCTTTGACTTAAGCTCTTTTAGTCAGCAAACCTCATGGAATGCTTTTGTTTCCTTTCACTCGAACCTCATTGTAATTTAAATCAGCTGTCACCCTCCTCGGCGGGAACATTGTTATATTGTGTTTTTTATGGGGACTGAAGCTTAGGTTTCTGGTACTGATCGCGAGGGGACCTGAGAGTTATGAATATGTAACTCCCAGTCAGAATCGGGGTGCGGGCGAGAGTGGGGGAGATGAGGCCGGCAAGTGCTGTAAACAGAAGTGGTTGGAGCAATTGGCGAAGGAAGAGCTTTTGTGCCTTCCGACTTACTTTCATGCTGATAGGGAATAGCGTGAGATTGTTAGGGTCTGGGGGAATCCCTTGTTTCATTTATCTCTGCTTTCTCCAGCAAATTGGTGAGGAGTTGACCTGTTTTAAAAGAACTTTAAGTGGAAATTCAATTCATCTTTAAGAACCAACACTACCATAACATAATACCACAGATTAGAGTGTAATTGTCTATTTTGTTTTAATATGTACCTAGCGCAGACTAAATAATAGTTGTTTATTATTTTTAGTGAGAAGCTTTACAAATTAATCATTTATAAAATGCTTTCATTGGTATTATTGTTTTCAGCTTCCTGACTCAAGAACCTTAGAGGCAAATTTGGTATCTTCAGGGATCTGAGGTAGGGAGAATGGAAAAATTAGAGGTTTTTTTTTTTTTTTTTTTAGTTAGAAGACATGAAAGTCTGCCTGCAGATGCAATATCGTCACCGGGCTCCGGACCGGGCTGCTCGCCGCTGCGGGCCCGTAGCCCAGACGCGTTCGGTGGAGAGAGAAGCAGCTTTACACAAAGCGCCGGCGCGCGGGAGCGCGGGGGACTCCGGTCCGACGCCCAGCTCGGCCACCCTGGCACCGCCGGAAGGCTTTGCGGGCACGTAAGAGGCAGGGCGAAGGGAAGGGGGTCGG
>PVJL010020282.1:0-12338 GCA_004026885.1 Lyroderma lyra
GAGGACAGGTTCATGAAGTCTTCCTTGAGTCCTAGATCTATAAGTTTAGTACCAATGTCTTCTTCTATACAGTTTATTGTTGCAGGTCTTATATGAAGGTCTTTAATCCATTTTGAGTTAATTTTTGTATATGGAGAGAGTTCACAGCTCAGGTTCATTCTTTTGCATATGTTTTTCCAGTTTTGCCAGCACCACCTACCAAAGAGGCTGTCTTTTCCCCATTGAATGTTTTTGGCTCCTTTATTGAAAATTATTTGTCCATATATTTGTGGGTTTATTTCTGGGTTTTCAGTTCTATTCCATTGGTCTCTATTTCTGTTGTTCTGCCAGTACCAAGCTGTTTTGACTATTGATGCTTTGTAATATAAATAGAAGTCAGGAAGTGTAATGCCACCAGCCTTGATCTTTTTATGGAGTATTGCTTTGGCAATTCGAGGTCTTTTATGGTTCCATATAAATCTAATAATTCTTTTATCTATTTCACGAAAGTATGATTGTGGAATTTTGATGGGTATTGCATTAAATCTGTAGATTGCTTTGAGCAGAATGGCCATTTTAACAATGTTAAGTCTTCCTATCCATGAACAGCGGATATTTTTCCACCTCTTAAAGTCTGTTTCAATTTCTTTCAAAAGTGTCTTATACTTCTCTGTATATAAGTCTGTCACGTTCTTTGTTAAGTTAATTCCCAGGTATTTAATTCTTTTTGTTGTGATAGCAAAAGGAATTGACTCCATCATTTCTTTTGCTGTGGATTCGTTGTTTGTATAAAGGAATGCTGTTGATTTTTGTACATTGATTTTGTATCCTGCAACTTTACTATATTCATTAATTGTTTCTAATAGTTTTCTGGTGGAATCTTTGGAATTTTTTACATAAAGGATCATGTCATCCACAAATAGTGACAATTTGACCTCTTCTTTCCCAATTTGGATACTTTTGATTCCTTTCTCTTGCCTGATTGCCGTGGCTAGAACTTCCAGTACTATATTAAATAACAGTGGTGACAGGGGGCATCCCTATCTTGTTCCTGATTTTAGGGGAATAGGTTTCAGCTTTTCCCCATTCAGTATGATGTTAGCCCAGGGTCTCTCATATATGGCCTTTATTATGTTGACATACTTTCCTTCTATACCTATTTTATTTAGTGTTTTGATCATAAATGGATGTTGTACCTTGTCGAAAGCTTTTTCTGCATCAATTGAAATGACCATATGGTGTTTATCCTTGATTTTGTTTATGTGGTGTATCACATTGATTGATTTTCATATGTTGAACCATCCTTTGCTCCCAGGATGAATCCCACTTGATCATGATGTATGATCTTTTTGATGCATTGTTGTATTCTGTTTGCTAATATTTTGTTCAGGAGTTTTGCATCTGTGTTCATCAGAGATATTGGTCTATAGTTTTCTTTTTTGGTGTTGTCTTTGCCAGGCTTTGGTATTTGAGTAATGTTGGCCTCATAGAATGAGTTAGGAAGTATTGCTTCCTCTTCAATTTTGTGGAAGAGTCTGAGGAGGATAGGCGTTAATTCTTCTTTGAATGCTTGGTAGAACTCGTTGGTGAAACCATCTAGTCCAGGGCTTTTGCCTTTAGGGAGATTATGGATAGTCATTTCAATCTCATTGCTATTGATTGGTCTATTTAGATTATCCAGTTCTTCTTGGTTCAATCTTGGTAGGCTATAAGTTCCTAGAAACTTGCCCATTTCTTCTAGATTGTTAAATTTTGTGGCATAAAGTCCTTCATAATATTTTCTTATAATCCTTTGTATTTCTGTGGTATCAGTGGTAATTTCTCCCCTTTCATTTCTAATTTTGGATATTTGTGTCCTTTCCTTTCATCCTTTAATTAGTCTCGCCAGGGGTTTGTCAATTTTGTTGACTTTCTCAAAGAACCAGCTCTTCGTAACACTAATTTTTTCTATTGTCTTTCTGTTCTCCAATTGGTTTAGCTCTGCTTTAATTTTTATTATTTCTTTCCTTCTGCTGACTTTGGGTTTTGTCTGCTGTTCTTTTTCGAGTTCTTTAAGATGGGATGCTAAGATGTTTGCTTGTGATTTTTCTTGTTTCTTAAGATAGGCCTGTAATGATATAAATTTCCCTCTTATTACCGCTTTCGCTATGTCTCAATAATTCTGATACGTTGTATTTTCATTGTCATTAGTTTCTATGTATTTTTTAATCTCATCTTTTATTTGTTCTTTTATCCAGTCCTTTTTTAATAAGCTGTTGTTTAATCTCCATGTATATGTAGTTTTTTCTGCTTTCCTTTTACAGTTGATCTCCAATTTCAAAGCTTTGGTGGTCTGAGAATACACTTGGTATGATTTCAATCTTCTTGAATTTGCTGAGGCTACTTTTGTGTCCCAGCATATGGTCTATTCTTGAGAATGTTCCATGCGCACTAGAAAAGAAGGTGTAGTCTCTTTTTGCTGGATGAAGTGTCCTGTAAATGTCAATGATGTCCAATTGCTGTAATGTGTCGTTTAGAGCTGTTATTTCCTTATTTATTTTCTGTTTGGATGTTCTGTCCATGGCTGTTAGCGGGGTGATTAAGTCCCCCACTATGATTGTGTATTCATCAGTTTCTCCTTTCAAGTCTGTTAGTAGTTTCTTTGTATATTTTGGTGCATCCTGGTTGGGAGCATATATGTTGATTAGTGTCAAGTCTTCTTGTTGTTGCATTGTGCCTTTTATCATTATGTAGTGACCATCTTTGTCTTTTACTATCTTCTTTAACTTGAAGTTTATTTCATCAGATATCAGTTTGGCCACTCCTGCTTTTCTCTGGTTACCATTTGCTTGGAATATTGTATCCCATCCTTTCACTCTGAGTCTGTGTTTGTCCTTACAGCTGAGGTGTGTTTCTTGGAGACAGCATATGGATGCATTCTGTTTTTTAATCCAGTCTGCTACTCTGTGTCTTTTTATTGGTGAGTTCAGTCCATTAACATTTAGAGTGATGATCGATATGTGAGGATTTCCTGTGGCCATTTCTTATTTCTTTCTTTGATTTTGTTTGTTTGTTTCTTTGTTTATTTTTGTTTCTTTCTTGTTGCCCCAACTTTGTTCCATTTTTCCTGATGTTTTGTTTCAGGTTGAAGAGCCTCCTTCAGTATTTCTTTGAGTGCTGGCCTCGTGCTGGCAAATTCCCTCAGCTTCTGTTTGTCTGAGAAGGTCTTTATTCCACCTTCGTATCTGAAAGATAATTTTGCTGGATAATTTATTCTTGGCTGGAAGTTTCTCTCTTTTAAATTTTTGAATATTGGGTTCCACTCTCTCCTGGCTTGTAGAGTTTCTGCTGAGAAATCTGATGCCAGCCTGATGGGTTTTCCTCTAAAGGTTAAAGTTCTTTTTTTCCCTGGCTGCCTTGAGAATTGTCTCTTTGTCTTTAGTTTTGGACGTCTTTAGTACCATGTGTCTTGGAGAAGATCTGTTGGGGTCCAGGTATCTGGGGGACCTGTTTTCTTCTTGAACTTGGGGTTCCAGATATTTCCATAGGTTTGGAGAGTTCTCATCTACGATTTGTTTCAGTATGCTCTCTGTAGATTGCTCTGCCCCTTCTTCTATTCCTATTATCCTGATGTTGTTTTGTCTCATGGAGTCGGATAGTTCTTGCAGAGTTCTTTCAATCCTTTTGGTTCTATATTCCCTCTCTTCCTCTTTCTGAGCTGTTTCCATGTTCTGGTCTTCAATATCACTCATTCTTTCCTCCATCTGGTTGGTCCTGTTTCCTATGGCAGTTATTTTATTTCTCACTTTTTTTATGGTATTATTTATTTCTCATATTTCCGTCTCAATCTTTCTTATGTTTTGAATTTCTTTGTTAAATTGTTCTTTTTGTTCACAGAGTTCCTTTTTTATGTCGTTTATATCCTTTTTATGTTATTTATCTCAGCTATGGTGTTTTCATTTCTCTCACAGCCTTTAGAATGGCTGCTTTAAATTCTCCGTCACTTAAGTGAGTCCCTTCCAGTTGTAACAGGCTATCTTCTAGGTGAATTTCATGTTCTTTCTGAGGAGTTTTAGTTTTTAAGGAATTCATCCTGTCCGCTGGGGTCTTCCTCTTTGACATGAGGGCTTTATGTTCACTGCCCAGATTATTGCTTTTGTGGTGTCTTGCTGTAGGGCAGACACTAGGTGGCGCTGGAGGGCAAGTTTTGAGGAGAGGGGGCTGTTTGTTTCTGGTTTCTGATCTCCTACTGTGATTGGAGGCTATGCGCATATATCCTGGGGATAGGCCAACAAAAGGCTTTTGCTGGCGAAGCTGTTTTTGCTAGCTGGGGTGAATGCTAGCAAATCAAATCAGTCTTTCTTCCCAGCCCTGATTCAGTACCTGGCTGTCTAAAGGCTCACACTTCTTTCAGATCTCTGGGGTGCACGAGGAAGTGCCCACTCCATAAGTCCAAAGCTGTGGGCCTGGCCTGAGACAGCAGGGTCGCCTTTGCAGCAGGCTGGGAACAGGAACTGCAGCCCTGTGTAGGTCTCCAGGAGGCTTAGAGCTGGGGTGTTATCTTTGGAGTTCAGAGTCCTCGCTCAGCCCTTCTACCACTCAAAAGTTCCAGAGGCTGGCTCCCAAACTCCTTCCGTCCCCAGCTCCCCAGCCTCTCTCCCCTCCCCCAAACTGTGCAGCTCTGAATAGTCAGCAGGGATCGCGTCCCCATCCCGCGTGGTCCGTCTCTGCTCCCTTCCCTCTCCCCGACTCGCCCCCTTCTCACCAGCCTTCAGGTGTTTACTTGGGATTTGTGGATTTCTCAACAGCCGGTTTGTCACTCAGGGTCCTCTTTCTTGGCTCCTAGACGGCCGTTCAATTGTGTTTTCTGGGAGAGGCTTTAGGAACCTCCTCTCCAGTCGCCATCTTGTCTTCAAATTTTTAAAATATTATGAGGAAGTTTGGCAAGATGGTGACCAGAGAGGGGATCCCTGAAACCTCTCTTGGAAAATACAATTGAGTGTCTGACCAGAATGCAATGCAGGAAATCCTGAATGGAACAGTGTCAGCTGAGAGATCCACACATCAAACATGACAAAACAAAACAAAACAAAACAAAACACCTGAAGGTTAGAGAAAGGTGGGTGAGCAGGGGAGAAGGGAAGGAGCAGAGACAGATTACAACCTGAGTCAACCTTGGTTAACTAAAGGAAGTAGGAAGGAATCAGGGAACATTGGCTGAGAAACAACACAATACCAGGCAGGGAAGGGCTGAGTGGCAACAAGAGTGGAGGTGAGAGTCGCTGAAACCCTGTGAGACCATGGACAAGTTGGACCAAGCACCAGTGTGTTAGGGACACAGTTTAGGACACACACCCTGGTTGGCTCAAAGGCTGAACAAAGCATTTGAATAGCTGTAGGCAGGAATAGCCTCCCAGCTGCAGCACCAAACTGCCACTGTGGGCTCTGGGTGAATTTGAATCTGAGAGTAGCTGCCATAGAAGTGCTGAAATGCTGAAACACAGTCCTGGGTGAAAAGTGGGCCCAGAGGAAGGGAGTAAGGCTAAGCTTGTGCAAACAATGGGCTCCTGCCTTGCTTTGCAAAGACCATCCCTCCCCGCACCCATCCCCAGCTTTCCTGACAAACAAACTGTTGTGGCAGCGGAGTTGGTGACCAGGGGAGCTGCCACAAATAGCAGAGCAGCCACAGACAGACTGGCTCCCAAGCCCAGGTGCAGATCACCCCCGTTTTCTGCCAAAGTTTGCCCCTCAGCACCACCTAGTGTTTTCTCAACAGCAAGACATTATAGTAATACCAAAGGGGAAGAGAAAGGAGAGATCTCCCTGGAACTGTCACAGGAAAAGCCCTTATGCTGAAGAAAAAGAACACAGCAAACACTAAGAGTACTTTAAAATTCAAAGCCACTCAGAAAGAAAATGAATAATCTCCAGAAAAGGAAATTACCATTCTGGAAATTTATGAATATGTGACACAGACTACAAGCCTGCAGTTCTAAAGGCTCTGAGAGAAATGAAGACATATTGGCAAAACACCGTAGTTGAGCTGAATAATCTCAGAAAGAAAATTCATGAACAAAAGGAACATATTAATAAAGAAATTGAAAATATAAGAAAGAATCAGATGGAAATTCGAGAGCTAAACAATGCAATTAAAGAATTGAGAAATGAAATAACTGCCACAAGAAACAGGGCCAAACAGATGGAGGAAAGAATTAGTGATATTGAAGACTGGAACATGGAAACAACACAGAAAGAAGATAGGTACTTCAGAATTAAAAAGACTCAAAGAACTCTACAAGAACCATCTAACTCCATTAGAAAAAACAATATTAGAATAATACACTTAGGGAAGATGCAGAAAAAAATCCATAGAAAGCACACTCAAACAAATAGTAGGTGAGAATTTTCCAAACCTATGAAAAAATCTGGAACCCCAAATTCAAGAAGAAAATAGGTCCCCTAACTGCCTGCACCTTGGCAGATTTTCTCCAAGACAAATTATATTGAAGATGCCAAAAATCAAAGACAAAGAGACAATTGTCAAGGCAGTCAGGGGAAAAGTAAAACAAAACTAAAAGCAGAAACTTTACAAGCCAGGAGGGAGTGGAATCAAATATCCAAACTATTAAAAGATAGAAGGTTACAGCCAAGAATAAATTATCCAGCAAAACTACCTTACAGATATAAAGAAAGAAGAAAGACCTTCTTAGACATACAGAAGCTGAGGAAATTCTCCAGTATGAAGTTGTTATTTCAGAAAATACTGAAGAAGGCTTCTCAACATGAAACAAAACATGAGAATAAACGGAATAAAGTTGGGACAACAGAAAAGAAACAAAAAAGGAAACAAGTAATGGCCATAGATAATCCGTATATATCATCACCCTAAATGTAAATGGATTGTAATCACTAAAAAAAAAAAAAAGAAAAAAAAAAACGACACAGAGTAGCAGACTGGATTGAATAACAGAACTCATTCATATGCTGTCTCCAAGAGACACACCTCTGCCATAAGGACAAACACAAACTCAGAGCGAAAGGATAGAAAACAATACTCCAAGCAAATGGTGTCCAGAGGAAAGCTGGAGGTCCCATACTGATATCTGATGAAACAAACTTCAGGTTAACAAGGACAAGAGATAAAGATGGACATTTCATAGTGATAAAAGGCACAATACAACAAGAAGATTTGACACTAATTAATATATGTGCCACCAAACAGGAAGCACCTAAATATACAAAGCAACTACAAACATATCTGAAAGGAGAAACTAACAAAAACACCATCATAGTAGGGGACCTAAAAGCTTCCTTAACAGTCACGAATAGATTATCCAAACAGAAATCAATGAGGAAATATTAGCTTTATTTTTTTTTAATTTTAAATTCGTTTTTATTGTTAGACTTATTGGAGTGACATCTGTTAGCAAGGATTACATAGGTTTCAGGCATACAATTCTACAGTGCATTGTCAACTTGTATAATAAGTTCACCACTTAATGTGACTTCTTTTTCCATCATCTTATATTTAGCTTCCTCTCCCTCCGCATCCACTCCCTCCCCTTTCTGCTCTCCCTAACCCACTCATCCCCAAATAAACATTAAACTATTGATTGTGTCCATGGGTTAATTGTTTATTTGTTCATTACTTTTTTCTGTGTTGCTTTCAGTTTTATATTCTGCATATGTGTGAAGTCATACAGTTTTTTGTTTTTTCTGTCTGGCTTATTTTGCTAAGCATTATGATTTCCATCCATTTTGTTGCAAATGTCAATATTCCATCTTTTCTTATAGCTGTGTAATATTCTATTGTGTATCTGTATCACAGCTTCATCACCCAGTATTGTGTCACAGGGCACTTTGGTAGTTTCCATGTTTTGGCCACTGTGAACAACGCAGCAATGAACATTGGGGTACTTAAGCATTTGCAAACAAAGGTTTTCAAGTTTTTTGGGTAGATCCCAAGAAGGGGGATTGCTGGGTCATATGGTAATTCCATTCCCAATTTTCTGAGGAACCTCCACACTGTCTTCCACAGTGGTTGTACCAATTTGCATTCCCACCAGCAGTGTGTGAGAGTTCCTTTTTCTCCACATTTTCTCCAGCCCCTTTCTGCCCCCCCCTAACACACTAGACCCCAAATAAACATTGAACTAGTGATTGTGTCTATGGGTTAATTGTTCGTTTGTTCATCTCTTTTTTCTCTGTTGCTTTCAGTTTTATATTCTGCATGTGAGTGAAGTCATACAGTTCTTTGTTTTTTCTGTCTGGCTTATTTCACTAAGGATGATAATCTCCAGGTCCATCCATTTTGTTGCAAATGGCAGTATTTCAGCTCTTCTTACAACTGAGTAATATTCCATTGTGTATATGTACTACAGCTATTTTATCCAGTCATCTGACGCACTTTGGTTGTTTCCATGTTTTGGCCACTGCAAACAGCGCTGTGATGAACACTGGGGTACATAAGTCTTTGCGGACAAAGGTTTTCAAGTTTTTTGGGTAGATCCCCAGAAGAAGGATTGCTAGATAACATGGTAGTTTTATTCACAATTTTCTGAGGAACCTCCACACTGTCTTAAACAGTGGTTGTACCAATTTGTCTTCCCACCAACCGTGTACGAAAGTTCCTTTTCGTCCACATTCTCTCCAGCACTTGGTATTCCTTGTCTTATTGATAATAGCCATTCTACCAGGTGTGAGATGTTAACTCATTGTGGTTTTTTATTTGCATTTCCCTGTTAGCTAATGAGGATGAGCATTTTTTCAAATGTCTGCTGGCCATTTGTATTTCTTCATGGC
This sequence comes from Lyroderma lyra, assembly GCA_004026885.1. Taxonomy (NCBI): domain Eukaryota; kingdom Metazoa; phylum Chordata; class Mammalia; order Chiroptera; family Megadermatidae; genus Lyroderma; species Lyroderma lyra. Next base: position 8,761 of record PVJL010020282.1, read on the forward strand.
AGAAGCGTGTGTTTAGTTCTCCTGTCCAGTTTTTAATTGGATTGCTTTTTTTAAAATTGTTAAGTTGTGTTAGTTGTTTATATATTTTAGATATTAGACCCTTATCTGACGCGTTATTTGCAAATATTTTCTCCCATTCAGTTGGCTGTCTCTTTGCTTTGGTGATGGTTTCTTTTGCTGTGCAGAAGCTTTTTAGTTTGATATAGTCCCATTCATTTATTTTTCCTTTTACTTTCCTTGCCTTTGAAGTCAGCTTCATAAAGATTTCCTTGAGTCCTTGGTTGATAAATTTAGTACCAATGTTTTCTTCTATACAGTTTATTGTTGCAGGTCTGATATGAAGTTCTTTAATCCATTTTGAGTTAATTTTTGTATATGGAGAGAGTTCACAACTCATGTTCATTCTTTTGCATAGGTTTTTCCAGTTTCCCCAGCACCAACTACTAAAGAGGCTGTCTTTTCCCCATTGTATGTTTTTTGCTTCTTTATCAAAAAGTTATTTGTCCATATATTTGTGGATTTATTTCTGGGTTTTCAGTTCTGTTCCATTGGTCTATATTTCTGTTCTTCTGCCAGTACCAAGCTGTTTTGACTATTGATGCTTTGTAATATAAATAGAAGTCAGGAAGTGTAATGCCACCAACCTTATTCTCTTTATGTAGAATCACTTTGGCAATTCGAGGTCTTTATGGTTCCATATAAATCTGATAATTCTTTTATCTATTTCACAAAAGTATGATCATGGGATTTGAATGGGCATTGCATTAAATCTGTAGATTGCTTTAGGCAGAATGGCTATTTTAACAAGTTAAGTCTTTCTATCCATGAACACGGGATATATTTCCACCTCTTAAAGTCTGTTCCAATTTCTTTCAAAAGTGTCTCACAGTTTTTTGTGTATAAGTCTGTCACGTTCTTTGTTAATTCCCAGGTATTTCATTCTTTTTGTTGTGATATCAAAAGGAATTGACTCCCTCATTTCTTTTCCTGAGGATTCATTGTTTGTATATAGGAATGCTGTTGACTTTTGTACATTGATCTTGAACCCTGCGACTTTACTATATTCATGTATTGTTTATAATAGTTTTCTGGCAGAATCTTGGAATTTTTTATATAAAGGATCATGCCATCTGCAAATAGTGACAATTTGATCTCTTCCTTCCCAATTTGGATACCTTTGATTTTTTTTCTCTTGCCTGATTGCTGTGGCTAGACCTTCCAGTACTATATTAAATAGAAGTGGTGACAGGGGCATCCCTGTCTTGTTCCTGATTTTAGGGTAAAAGGCTTCAGCCTTTCCACATTCAGTATGATGTTAGCCAAGGGATTGTCATACATGGTCTTTATTATGTTGAGATACATTCGTTCTATACCTATTTTATTTAGTGTTTTGATCATAAACGGATCTTCTATCTTGTTGAAAGTTTTTTCTGCATCAATTGATAGGACCATATGGTCTTTATCTTTGATTTTGTTTATGTGGTGTATCACATTGATTGATTTTCAAATGTTGAACATCCTTGTGCTCCAGGATGAAGCCCATTTGATCATGATGTATGATCTTTTTGATGCATTATTGTATTCTATTTGCTAATATTTTGTTCAGGATTTTTGCATCTGTGTTCATCAGAGATATTGGTCTATAGTTTTCTTTTTTTGTGTGTTGTCTTTGTCAGGCTTTGGTATTAGGGTAATGTTGGCCTCATAGAATGAGTTAGGAAGTACTATTTCCTCTTCAATTTTGTGGAAGAGTCTGAGGAGGATAGGCGTTAATTCTTCTTTGAATGCTTGGTAGAACTCGTTGGTGAAACTATCTGGTCCAGGGCTTTTGCCTTTAGGGAGATTATGGATAGTCATTTCAATCTCATTGCTATTGATTGGTCCATTTAGATTATCCAGTTCTTGGTTCAGTCTAGGTAGGCTATAAGTTTCTAGAAACTTGTCCATTTCTTCTAGGTTGTTAATTTAGTGGCATAAAGTCTTTCATAATATTTTGTTATAATCCTTTGTATTTCTCTGGTGTCAGTGGTAATTTCTCCCCTTTCATTTCTAATTTTGGATATTTGTGTCCTTTCCTTTCATCCTTTGATTAGTCTAGCCAGGGGTTTGTCAATATTGTTGACTTTCTCAAAGAACAAGCTCTTTGTAATATTAATTTTTTGTATTGTCCTTCTGTTCTCTAATTGGTTTAGTTCTGCTCTAAATTTTATTATTTCTTTCCTTCAGCTGAGTTTGGGTTTCATCAGCTCTTCTTTTTCTAGGTCTTTAAGAGGGGATGCTAAGATGTTTGCTTAGGATTCTTCTTGTTTCTTAAGATAGGCCTGTAATAATATAATTTTCCCTATCATTATCGCTTTTGCTGTGTCCCCATAATTCTGATATGTTGTATTTTCATTGTCATTAGTTTGTATATGTATTTTTAAATCTCATTTTTTATTTGTTATTTTATCCAGTCCTTTTTTAATAAGCTGTTGTTTAATCTCCATGTATATGTATTTTTTTCTGCTTTCCTTTTACAGTTGATCTCCAATTTCAAAGCGTTGTGGTCTGAGAATACACTTGGTATGATTTTGATCTTCTTGAATTTCCTGAGGCTACTTTTGTGTCCCAGCATATAGTCTATTCTTGAGAATGTTCCATGCCACTAGAAAAGAAGGTGTAGTCTCTTTTTGCTGGATGAAGTGTCCTGTAAATGTCAATGATGTCCAATTGCTCTAATGTGTCGTTTAGAGCTGTTATTTCCTTATTTATTTTCTGTTTGGATGATCTGTCCATGGCTGTTAGCGGGGTGTTTAAGTCTCCCACTATGATTGTGTATTCATCAGTTTCTCCTTTCAAGTCTGTTAGTAGTTTCTTTGTATATTTTGGTCCATCCTGGTTGGGAGCATATATGTTGATTAGTGTCAACTCTTCTTTTTGTTGCATTGTGCCTTTTATCATTATGTAATGACCATCTTTGCCTTTTACTATCTTTTTTAACTTGAAGTTTATTTCATCAGATATCAGTATGGCCACTCCTGCTTTTCTGTGGTTACCATTTGCTTGGAGTATTGTATCCCATCCTTTCACTCTGAGTCTGCGTTTGTCCTTACAGCTGAGGTGTGTTTCTTGGAGACAGCATATGGATGCTTTATGTTTTTGAATCCAGTCTGCTACTCTGTGTCTTTTTATTGGTGAGTTCAGTCCATTAACATTTAGAGTGATGATCGATATGTGAGGATTTCCTGTGGCCATTTCTTATTTCTTTCTTTGTTTTTGTTTGTTTGTTTCTTTGTTTGTTTTTGTTTCTTTCTTGTTTCCCCAACTTTGTTCCATTTGTCCTGATGTTTTGTTTCAGCTGAAGAGACTCCTTCAGTATTTCTTGGAGTGCTGGCCTCGTGCTGGCAAATTCCCTCAGCTTCTGTTTGTCTGAGGTGTTTATTCCAACTTCATATCTGAAAGATAATTTTGTTGGATAATTTATTCTTGGCTGGAAGTTTCTCTCTTTTAAATTTTTGAATATTGGGTTCCACTCTCTCCTGGCTTGTAGAGTTTCTGCTGAGAAATCTGATGCCAGCCTGATGGGTTTTCCTCTAAAG
>PVJL010020283.1:0-12329 GCA_004026885.1 Lyroderma lyra
GTCCATCCACCTGCTGAAGGATATCTGGGTGACTCCTAAGCTTAACTTTGTATAAAATTTTCATTTTTAAACGAATCTAAACTTAGAGAAAATTTGCAATAATATCCACGCCTCCGTGCACTGTGCATCTGGATTCGCAATGTGTTGAGCGCTCTGTCACCTGCGTCTCCCCATGTCCCTCAGGTTGTGCACTAGCTTTCCTGTGTGTCTGTCTACATCTACCTCCACAGACGCACTCATACACTTTTCTGAATCTCTGATTAGTTTGTAAACATCGGGGGCCCAACCCATGAACCTTGTAGTATCCAAATGTTAAGAACATGGAAATGCTCTCACCCCATATTGGTGACCCCCGGAGCCTCTGTTTGCTTCCTTTTCAGGAAGGCTCCTGTCCATGGAGCAGAGAATAGCGCTGCCCCTGTCCCTTGCTCCAGCAGCGCGCATAGTAGCCACGATCGCCACAACCATCTGCCTCTTTGAGAAGGGGCAAAGGGAAAGAATAGGAAGCAGCTGGGAGAGGGTGCCTGCGGCCAAGGTGCAGGGCCTGGAAGCCTGCAGGCACGGGGACCCGCCACTGCATGGTACGCAGGGACCCCAGCAGGAAGGCAGTGGCCTGAGCAAGCCCAGCTCTGGGAGTGTCATTGCCAAGGTTTCCAGGCAGGGCAGGTTTCGGCGGTGGTACACCCACTTGAGAAAACACACGCGGAGCCAACATGGGGGACCATAAACACACCAGCGAGCAACCTACTTTACTGCGCACCTGGGACTATATATACGTATTCAAACAAAAGTGGCATCTTGTCGCATCTGCCCAGTAGCAATTGTTTAGGTTTTCATGGTCACATAAGGCGGTACATGCGCAGTAAGTGTCAGCCCCAGGAATTCCTCAGCCCCAGACAGGGACTGATTATACCAAGGTCAAGCCTGGGCGGCGGGCCTGGCTTTCACCCTCTGGGGACCGACACCAGCTGCCCCAGGAAACCTCTGTCTCTGAGGACCCGGTGATTTCCAGAAGGCAGGAAGGTCTCCCTCTTAGATAATCAGATTAACCGCAAGTGTTCTGTCCCTTGACAGTGATGACACCATCCCAAAATACAGCCCATGGAGGGAGTCTGCTGTTGTCATCCGGGTTCTCATCAATGCTGAGGGGACCACTCCTGTGCTCACTGCACTCCCTGCCTCCTTGGGCTGGGTGAAAAGCCTGTGCTGTGAGCAGTGGGGAAGGATGGAGGGCAGCATGGGGCCGGAGGGCTCTGCTCTGCAAACAGCTCTCCCAGGAAGAAGACAACCTCTCTGTGGTTGTACCGAGCAGCAAGAACATACGTTTGCTCTTGTTTTGCAGAGAGACGGCAGCAGGAGCTCAGGACGTCCTCCCTTGACTTAGCTTCCCAGAGCATGAGCTTTGGTCCCCCTTGGGAGCCGAGCCCACCTCATTACATCGTTCTGCCTCGTTGCAGGCTGCAGAGAGGACGGCCTCCTGCTCGGTCAGGGCCACGTGTGGAGGACTGGAGCCTCCGCCCCGCCAGACCTCCCCACAGGAGATTCAGGTCCTAGTCTTGGAGAACCCCAGTACTTAATGGCCCAGATCAGCAGGAGGACTCTTGGAGTCAGAAAAAAATGGGCAGGCTTGTGGGGGGCACTGGGAGAGACTTCACTGAAATTGCAAGGAAAAGTGGGTGGGGGGCAGCCGCTCACGTTTGATGCAGCTGCAAAGTGGGGTGAGGTGAGGGCAGAACAAAGGGCCTGAGAACACTGACAGGTGTGGTCAGTGAGGGGAGGGGCCCCTGTGGAGAGAACCGGGTAGAAACTTTCAAAATGATTGGAGAGCGTGGAATCAAGAAAAGGTTTGGTTTGGTTTTCATTTAAGGTGGAAGATCCACTGAGCATGTTTGCTGTGTGCAAGGAGTGATCCGTGTGAAGGGAGACGGAAGCTGTGGGGACGAAGGAAATGAGCAAAGGGGACAGATCTGCAGGGCAGGCGGTGGCTGTGGGTGAAATGGGCACAGGTCTGAGCTGGCAGATCGCACAGGCTCCTCCAGCTTTAGGGTCTCGTAAGGGACAACGCGGCCTACTAGAGAAGGGTTATAACCATCCATAACAAAGAAGGGAAATGAAGAGTGGACAGCCGATGGGATGGTCGTGGGATGCCTAGGAGCTGGTGACGAGGCAGTGAGGTATGGATGGCGGTTTGGCAGGGATGCCGCTGAAAACACACAATGGCACAGCCATGCTGGGGGACAGGGTGACAGTTAACTACGGAATGGGACGCTCAGTCACCTCGTAAGCCCGGCAATCTCATTCCTAGGCACAGACCCCCAGAAAGGAACAGAAAGACTAGGACAAGAAGGTTCTCAGCAGCCTTGTTCAGAATTGCTAAAATCTGAGTGGAATCCTGCTCTCCCCCCAGGGCTTCCTGGGGACCAGCAACAGAATGCTATTCAGCAGTAAATAGGGAAGGGCATAGTGGGGACAGCTGGCACACTTTGAATAAGGTCTAGAGATGGTGTCATAGTTATTGAATAGTTTTGCATCAGTGTTTGGTTTCTGGTTTTGATGTTTTACTGTGCTTGTGCAAGAAGTTATTCTTTATGCTATTTTGCAACTTTTTTGAAAGTCTGGAAGTCTTTTTTTTTTCTAATGTGAATAGTCAGTCTTCTTTGGGATAGAAGAAGCTGGGCTAGGAGTTTGATTTAATGGAGATGTGACATGGGTGAGCACCCTGCCCATGGCCCACACTCCCTAGAGAAGGGTTTTGGGTGGGAAGAGGGGGGAATACAGGGCACAGCATGGAGTTTGGGGGGAAATAGTTTTTGCTAGAAAGCCAGAGGGAGTGAGGTTCCACTCCAGAAGGAGGTAAGCAGCCGTTTTGGGATAAGCTGTCGTTTGGTAGTGGGCCATTGTGGATCACATCAGGCCTCTGGGGAGGCAGTTCAGGAAGCATGAGTGTCTGGGGTGCCCACAGGAGGCTTCAGAAGGGACAAGGAAATTCTGGCTCTAGTGCTGGGCCCCAACAACTTCCTTGTTGAAAAGGTGGCTTTGGGGACAGCTAGGCCCTCAGCTGATGCCCAACATCTTCCCCCTTTCAATGGGGAGCCCAGTTATACAGACCCTCCCCAGAGGTCTCACACTGGGAGTCTGGGAGCTCCCAGAAGGACAGTGGGCATAGAGCAGAGCAGGAAAGAAGGCTGCTGTTTGGGAAGGTGTTTCTCCTGGAGCAGGGGCTGTTAAGAGCCCTCTCAGGAGGCTTCAGATGGGACTCTTCAATGTTTGATGCCACAGCACCTGCCTCAGCGCACGTGCAGTGCCATTGCGTGCCTTCCTGTGTCCTCCAGTGTCCTCCTGTCAGGTCTGGCTGACTCCCCCGTCTCTCTCTTTCTCCCTCCGTCTCCCTCTCTCCCTGCTGCCCACTGTCTCTGTCTCTGTCTCTCTCATACACACACACAGAGAGAGACAGACAGAGAGAGAGAGAGAGAGAGAGAGAGAGAGAGAGAGAGAGAGAGAGAGAGAGAGATGTGTAACACTGAGCAATAAGCAGACCTTGAAATGCACGGGCAGTATCTCTTCATCCCCAAGAGTCACCCAGCCCCCAGTCTGAAGCTGCAGCACTCAGTCTGGGGAAGCTGTTTGCAGTGTCCTGGGAGGAAAACGAGGACATGAAAGGAATTCCCCATCCCCCAGAGACATGGGGAGAAACCCTGGGGCAGGGTGAGGACCAGAACCCTCAAACCTGACCTTCTCCTCTTCCCACAGTGAGCCCATCCCTGGACCCTGACACCGCGAGCCCCAAACTTGCCCTGTCTGAGGATGGGAAGAGTGTGAGGTGCCTGCCCTTGGAGCAGAAGCTGCCCAACTACCCCCGCCGATTCGACCGGGACCCCTGCATGCTGGGCCGGGAGCAGCTCTACTCTGGGAGGTATTACTGGGAGGTCCAGGTCAGGTGCAGGAAGGCCTGGACCCTGGATGTGTGTCTGGAGAGCCTAAGTCGGAAGGGTTGCGTCCCCAAGTCCCCCCAGCATGGGATCAGGGTCTTGGAGTTGTACAAGAAACCGCTCTGGGCCCTGGCTTTCCCGAGGGTCCCCTTCCACCCTCTGGAGCCACTGTACCGGGTTGGCATTCTCCTAGACTGTCTCTGGTAGGGTGGCCTTCCACCACGTGGCGGGTGGATCCCTGGTCTACATGTTTGCTGGGGTCCCTTTCTCAGTGCCCCTAAGACCGTTCTTCTGCCTTTAGACACATGACCCCAGACCCCTGACCATCTGCTCAGGGCACTAACCCCTAGAGACCTTGGACCCTCTCCAGGGTCAGGGACAGGAGAGGGAGGGACAGGGATGCTTCTCCTCCGACAAGGCCCACATTCACTCCACCCGGGTCCAGCCCAGCTCTGTGAGACTCTCATCCTGTCTCCTAAAACCAGCTGGACCCCGCACAGTGCTGCCAGTTTGTGAACGATCCCACCTGATCTTTATTGTTATCGCCTGGAAAATAATGACAATATATTATGGGCCAAATCGTGCCCCCCCCCCCCAGCTCATATGTTGGAGCCCAGCCCCCAGGACCTCAGAATGTGGCTGTATTTGAAGATGGAGCCTTTAAAGAAGTGATTAAGATGAAATGACATCGCTAGGGTAGGTCCTCATCCCCTATGACTGATGTCCTTGGAAGAGGACACAGACAGATTTGAGGACACAGGGAAGAGACAGCTGTTCACATAGCAATGGGAGAGACCTTAGGAGATAACAGCTCTGCCCACACCTGGATCTCAGCCTTCCATCCTCCAGAACTGTGAGAAACAAATGTCTGTAAGACCCGAGTCTGTGGTATTAGTTATGCAGCCTGAGCTGACGGACACGCCATATATATTATACACCGTTAGGTGATTTGGGGAAATGTGCTTGGGTGCATGGATAAACTACTGATCCCAGTGCTGGACTTGCACTAGTTGTAGTAAACACCAGCCTTTCCTTTCCCACCCCTCCTCTTTGCCCTCCTTACAACCCCAGATACCTGGTCTACCTTGGGTCCCTCTCCTTTCTTCCCTCACCATGACAGGTTGGCTCAGGGCCATGAAAAGGCCAAGCCAAAAATTCCAGGGCTCCCAGGCTTGCCCCAGCAATGGTAAGGGTTCAGGTGGGACCACATGGGCAGTTTGGCAGGGAGAACAGAACAGACATAAATGTTAACTGGGACTCAAAGAGGGAACTCAGAGAGGGACACTGATAGAGGCAGAGCCGGTGCTGCCATAAGCAACTTCCACCCTGTATCTGGGGATAGAAGGGAGCTGGGAGGAGCCAGGAGCTTGCTGCTCAGAGGGCTCAATGTGGCTGGTTCTGTGAATGCTGGGAGAACATAAACTGGAGTCTAGTTCTGTGAGGCCGGGTGGCCCTGACAGGGACAGAATTAGGACTGTTCTGGCCTGCATTCTCCCCCTTGCTGCCTGTTGCCACATCTCATAGGGAGTTGTTGACATGAGCTTGGTGGAACCAGGGTACCCACCCCAGAGCAGAGCACAGGGGGGCCTTGTGGTCATGCCATGGGGCTGCCCTACTGAAGCACCATGCACCGGAGGCTTAACAGTACAGAGATTTGTTCTTTCACAGTCTGGAGACCACATGTCAGCAGTCAAAGTGTCAGCAGTGGTGGCTGCTTCTGGAGGCTCCAGGGAGGGTCCTTCCTGTCTCTTTCCACTCCTGGTGCCCCAGGGTCCCTGGGCTTGTAACCCATCTCTGCATCTGTCATCACATGGCCATCTCCCCATGTCTGTGTCTCAAAGTTCCTCTTTCTTTTTCCATAAAGATATGTCACTGGATTCAGAGACCATCTAATCCAGGGTTATCTCATTTTGAGATCCTTAGCTTAATAGCATCTGCAGACACCACATCCAAAATGGTCCCATGCATGGGTACCAGGAGTTAGGACTTGGGCACACATTTTGTGGGGGCCCATTAAGCCAGCCATCGTGGGGGTGGAGTTGAGACACAGGGCTCAGACAGGCATACCTTCCCGCACAGCAGTGCCCTCTCAGAGCAGGAGGGACACAGGAGACAAGGATCCCTTCAAAAATCTAGAAATGTTTTGCAGTCAAATAGAATTGCTCTCCATACTGAGCGGTTCAGGAGTTCAGAGTCAGGATTACTAGCTTGGACAGTGAATGGAGTAGCCAGGAAATGCCTCTGTTTTGTTCATTACAGTAGTATTTACCTGTAATAAAACTCCCCAGTTTTCAGAGTGCAGTTCATGAGCATACAATTATGTAAGCACAGTACCATCTGTAGACTGAATATTTCCTCGCTGAAAATCCCTAAAAGTCCCCCGGACCTGTTCTAGTTTGGCCCTTCTCCCCACCCCCGACTCCAAGCAAACTCTACAGTTTTACCTGCTCTAGAATTTCAAATAGATGAAATCATACCTACCCGGTCTTTGGTGTCTGACTTTTTACTTAGCATAAAAGTTTTGAAATTCACCCATGTGGTGGCCTGTAATGATCTCATTCACTTTTTTGCTGAGTTGTATTCTTTATTCAGCAACACCTGGACACCCAATTGTTTGCAGCTGTTGCCTACTTAAGTGAGACCCCCCATGAGGGTCCACATACATGTTTTGGTGCAGACATGTGCTTTCATTTTTCTTGGATAAATACCTAGCAGTGAGTGTCAAGTTTATGTTAAAGTCCCCAGAAAGGCCATGATTTTCCAGTGTGGCTGCGCCATGTTGCTCCTATAAAGAGGGTTCTGAGTGCCACATCCCTGCCCACCGTGGGGTAGTCATGTGACATCAGTGTTTCCTTCTACTTTAGCCATGGCAGTATGTATTTTGGCATTGCATTGTGGTTATAATCTGTATTTCTCTGCTGATAAGAGAGATGGCATCTCTTCACATGCTCATGGGCCCGCCATGTACCTTCTTTTGTGATCATCTGTTCCAAGGCTTTGCCCATTTCTAAAATTGGATTGTTCATCTTCCTATGACTGAATTAAGTTTTTTATGTACTCTGGATGGTTCTGAACATATTCCTGTAAGGCCTTTGTTAAATATATGTGGCATGGGATGGTAACAAAATGGTGGCATGAGAGGGACCTCCAAAAATCTCCCGTGGAGATTACAACTAATAAATCACCTGTACCTCAACCAAGGACTCTCTACACAACTGCACAATCACAGCTAAGAAGCCCATTCATCCCATTAAAGTACCTAGTCAGAGGGTTAAACAAAGGAGAAATAAAAAGAAGAGCAGGGACTTGACCACGCGGGTCCCCACTTGGAACTCTGTGGCTGGGGCAGGGAGGAGGTGAAGATGGTGGGAGAGCACTCCGGATCTCATTCAGTCATGGGACAAGGGAAAAAAGGCCCACAGGCAGGGCATGAGATACCACACCCACCTCACTTTGGCCCCAGGAGGTGCAGACAGGTCCTCAAAATGCTGCGGCCGAACTTCACTCCAGTTCCCAGAGGAGGGGAAGTGACTAGGTGGTGAGGAGCCGCAGGGCTAACGCTCAGGCCAAGAAGGAGAAGGAGAGAGAGGGCTGCACACATGCATTTCTCGGCCCACGACCAACACTGTTTGAAAGACCAGCACACAAGACAGCTGACCCCAAGGCTCAGGGCAGAATCCACGCATGGGGCAAACCGAGAACAGGAAGTCATGATCACACCCAAACTCCCTGCATGACTCCCAGAGCCATAGGAAGAAAACAGAGCCATAAATGCTCCTCCCCCACAGACCTCTGCTCACCCAGTTGAATCAGCAATGAACACTAAAGAAACTGCAGCAGCAAGGCTCCAGAGAGGTTGTGAAAATGCGAAACCAGAGAAAGGGAGCTCAAATTAAAGAGATGGGGACAGATGACTCATCAGAAACAGAGCTCAGAACAACAATTATCAAAATGTTTAAGGAACCAAAAGCATTTTAACATAATTTCAACAGAGAGATGGCAATCATTAAAGATTTACAAACCATTATAAAGGACCAGACAGACATAATGACTACAACTGAAATGAAGAATAAAATGAAAGTCACCAAAATAGGTAAAATAAAAGTGCAAAGCAATGATTTGCAGGAAAAGTCAGCAGAAAACACCCTTCAGAACAGATAGATATGAGAATCCAGAAAATGAGGATGGTTCGAGATTCATCTGGGACACTTTTAAGCAGAAGAATATTAGAATCATAGGTGTACCAGAAGCGACAGAGGAAAAGCAAGGGATCAAGAAATGATTTGAAGAAATAATGAAGGGAAATTTTCCTAACCCGGCGAAGGAAATAGACATACAAGCCCAGGATGCACAGAGAATCCCAAACAAGATGATCCCAAATAGAAACACACTGAGACACATTGTAATTAAAATGGCTTAAGTTAAAGAAAAAGAGAATATTCTCAAAACAGCAAGAGAAATGCAAGTAGTAACTAATAAGGGGACACCCATTCGACTCTCAACTGATTTCTCTCCAGAAACTTCAGGCCACAAAGGATTGGCAGAAATTATTCAATGTGATGAAAACCAAGGATCTACAACCAAGAATAATGTATCCAGCAAGGCTAGGATTCAAAATTGAAGGACAGATAAAGGGCTTCTCAGATAAGAAATACATCACCACCAAACCAGTACTACAAGGAATGTTAGAGGGACTTCTTTCAGATGGGAGGAGGGATGACAGAGTGAGTAAAATATGGGGAAGGGATGGAGAAATTTAGTTTGGTTGTTAACATAAAATTGAAAGCAGCAAGTAAAACAAAACTCATGGACACAGTCAATAATTTAGTAGTTACCTGAGGGTAAAGGGGGGCTGGAGTGGGGGAGAAGGGACAGGGACACAAATACATGGTGATGGAAAGAGAACTGACTCTGTGTGATGAACACATAATACCACAAAGAGCCGATGCAGTTGGAATTGTACACCTGGGACCTATGTAATTTTTGCTGATTAATATCACCCCAATAAATTTATATTTATGTGTGTGTCTTGCCTTTTTATTCTCATGTTTTTTTTTTTTGCGGGGGGGGGTAGTTCCCTGGGTGGGAATCGAACCCAGGCCATGGCGTTGAGAGCGCTGCACCACCAGGGAACCCCCCTTATTCTTATTTTTTATTTACTCTTTATTGAGTTATAATTAACAAATTAAAGCATAAGCATGGTGATTTAATGTATGTATACATAGTGATTTACTTCCTTTACTATATATTTAGAAGGGCAAAACCTTTTTTGTTTCATTTTTTCCTGTTATGGTTAGTGCTTTTGATGTCCTGTTTAAAAATAATATGCTTGATTTATTCACCATATGTTTCAATTTTTAAAAATAACTTTTATTTTTTTAAATAAATAAGTTAAATATATACATTTTTTACTGTATTCTTTCTTTTACAATTTTTGACATATTCTTTAATGTCCTGGAGGTTTGTGTGTGGATAGTAATACTCTACTCACATTTTTGCTTTTTCCCTTAATGCCTAATAATTGGACAGTGTGAATTTACTAAACAATCATTTTAAAACACTCAACAGTCAGCTTTGCCAGTATTTGCACAAATTTAGAATTAAATTTTTTCAATCTTATGAACTGAGGCAATAGTGTGTGTTTATCCCTCATCTCTACTGAGGGTGTCTGTGTGTGTGTGTCTGTGTTTCATTGTATGTTTGTGTGTCTGTTTCTCTGTATATTTGTGTTTCCAAATTTTAAACACTGGTTATAAACTTAATTAAAAATTTGTAAAATCTAATTAAAATCATGCAAATTTTTCAAACTCCTAGCAAGTCACCAAAACACTACCAATCAATAAGTCAGTAATAAAAAAACTGATGAGGATAATCATACAAGCAATGACCCAAGTACCGATACCCTGGACTTAATTGTTTTCAATTAATTTTTGCTACTTACTCATTTTTATGTTGTTTCTTATCTCATTTGGATTGTCTTCCCAAGTCTTCCTAGGTTTTTCTGTTTTCTCTTCCCAGGTTTCAATCCCCTGCTAGACCTAAGTGAAGGTTTCTGCACTTAGCTGTCCCCCAGTCAGGGGACATTTATGTGTCAGCTCGGGTTGTGTGAGTGTGTAAGTGTATGAGTGCTCATGCATGTGCGTGAGTGAGCGTGTTTAAAGACAATGCACACATGTGTGCTCGAGAGTTTGTGTAGGTCTCTGAAAGTGAGAGTGTGACCATGTGAGGACAGACCTGGTGTGAAAGGGAAGTAAGGGGCCGATAGTGCCTGGGGACCCCCAGCCTTCTGGTTGCCTGCACACATCCCCCAAATGAGCAGCATCACCAGAGTTCAGTGTCTGTCACCTCAGGGACCCACCCAAAGTGGCTACCCAGATATTCAAGTCACTCCTGGTTCATTTAGAGAGTTTTTAATTACTGGAAAGGTGGAACATTCATTTATAAGGTACTTAGAAAAGATGAATACACCTGAAGGAAAGATAAAGTATTTGTGAACCCATCACGACAACTAAAGCATGGCCGCTGCTGGCATTTTCAGGAGTGGAGCTGTCTTTCCACGGACCTGTAGGTGACTTTTACCGAAACACAGGACATGCCCAGAGCTGATGCAACCTCCTAAACCCCCTCAGTGATATTCTGTGACCCACACACCCATCAAAGAGTGCAGCTCAGCAGCTCCCCAGTGACTCCTCCATCGCATGAGTGACCTGGCTCTGTGTAAGAGCACCTTGTCATGTAGGTTGTGTCCGTTTTCTGCTGTTATAAGCATGGCTGTAAGAAATCGCCACAGACTGCATGTTTGCTCAGCTCTAAAGTGACTTCATGCATAGAAAAAACTCTGTCAGTAGATTTTCTGGAAAAGCAGTTGCATATTTTTAAATTTTGTATGTTTTGTTATGACTTTACTCTCCAGGAAACAACATGAGCAGGGCAACACAAAAGCACCCTGCGCGCGCACACACACACACACACACACACACACACACACCAGCAGGATGCTAGATCATTAAAAAAGTTAGGTATAAAAGAATGTGTAAACTAGTATTTCTGTAATTCCTAATGAGGCAATAGTGTATGCTTATTCTTCATCTCTACTGAGTGTGGCTGTGTGTGTGTGTCTGTGTCTCACTGTATGTTTGTGTGTCTGTTTCTGTCTGTGTTTATTTGTGTGTGTTTCTGTAACTATGTTTATGTATATTTGTGTGTTTGTGTGTCTGTATACATCTGTATGTATATTCCATTTTTGCATGTGTCTGTGTCTATGTATATGTTGTGTTTGTGTGTCTGTGTATGTATAGATGTGTTTTCATGTATGTCAGTGTGTCTTTGTGTGTCTGTGTCTTTGTGTGTGTCAGGGTATGTGTATTGGTGTGTGCTTGTATATCTGTGTGTTGCTGTTTATCTATGTGTTTGTGTGTTTATGTGTGTCAGTATCTATGTGTTGGTGTGTGTCTGTGTATCTATGTGTCAATGTGTGTTTGTGTGTGTCTATGTGTGTGTCAGTGTTGTGCCAGGGATGCTCTCCAACTTCCTGCAGGCCTGTCAGGGAAGGACCATGATGCCCCTTCTACCAAGGGGCACAGACCTGAGGGCACCGATCTCAGGGGCTGTGGAGGTCAGAAGGCCACCCCCAGATGGGTCACAGGGAGGAGAGATGGCTGAGAGAGGCGCCAGCTCTTCAGTCTTCTGCCGGAGCTCCCCAGCTCCTCTACTTACTCCAGCTGATCACTGCACTCAAAGGACATCACATAATCAAAGATTAATGTCACACTATAGGGACAGTGCCTGTTGGGAGAAAGGGATTGAATTGTGGAAAAACTTTGAGGAGTAGCAGCAGGGCAAATGTTCAAGCAGGCACTGCCTGCTCCTAAGATACTAGGGAGTTGAATTGTGGCCCCAAAAAGACATGCCCTCCCGGGACTTCAGTGTATGGCCTTATCTGGAATATATTTATTCCATCTTTGAAGATGGAATAAATTGAGAATCTCTAGATGAGATGACCCTGGATTAGGTGGACCCTGAATCCAATGACAAGGATCCTTGCAGAGTAAGGAAGGGGAGATTTTTTTTTTTAATTCATTTTTATTGTTAGACTTATTGGGGTGACATCTGTTAGCAAGGATTACATAGGTTTCAGGCATACAGTTCTACAGTGCATTGTCAACTTGATGTATAATAAGTTCACCACCTAATGTGACTTCTCTTTCCATCACCTTATATTTAGCTTCCCCTCCTCCTCTCCCACCCCCTCCCCTTTCTCCCCTCCCTAACCCACTCGTCCCCAAATAAACATTAAACTATCGATTGTGTCCATGGGTTATTTGTTTGTTCAGTTCTTTTTTTCTTTGCTTTCAGTTTTATATTCCGCATATGAGTGAAATCATGCAGTTCTTTGTTTTT
>PVJL010020284.1:0-12313 GCA_004026885.1 Lyroderma lyra
CCCGTGGCCCGCATCCCGTGGCCCGCGTCCCCCACCCATGGCCTGCATCCCCCACCCGTGGCCCGCATCCCATGGCCCACGTCCCCCGCCCATGGCCCCCGCCCGTGGCCCGGTCCCCCGCCCATCGCCTGCGTCCCGTGGCCCGCATCCCGTGGCCCATGGCCCCCACCCGTGGCCCGCGTCTCCCGCCCATGGCCCGCGTCTCCCGCCCGTGGCCCGCGTCCCCCACCCGTGGCCCGCGTCTCCCGCCCGTGGCCCGCGTCCCGTGGCCCGCGTCCCACGCCTGTTAGTTGCCGTGGCGGTCATCAGATTAGAGATTGTCGTGCTGTCTCGGTGCCTGTGTTCACGTCACCCTACTTCACTTCCTAATGCCGCACTCACATTGCGCTTCTCGCCGGCGGCGCTGGGGTCCTGGGTCACCACTCCCGAGTGCCTGTCCCCTACTGCAGCTACTTCAGAACTTCACCGCAGGGATGTTTGCGTGCAGAGCGTGCTGTGTGTGGGGTTGGGACCCTCCACCCTGGGGGTGTGGGGACCGACCCTCCGGGCATGGGGTGGTGACTGTATCTGGATCCGGGGGGGCTACAGGGGGTCTGTGTGCATAGTCACAGTGTACCCGCTCTCACACCCCAGACGGACGCTTCGCTCACACGCCGCCGCCGCGAACGGCTAAGGAGGGGCCCGAGAGACTCTACCGGCCACGGCCACCCAGGAAAGCCCAGCAACCAGAGACGGAGCGAGGCCCCTGCCAGGCACCGGGGGGCGGGCTGCGGGCGGGGGGCCCGCTGCGGCCTGGGCCGGCCCTCGCGTGGGCTCTGCCTGCCGCCCCGACAGGGCCCGCCGGGATCCCACGCGGCGACGGGCTGCAGGAGGATGGCGGTCCTGATCGGGCTGATTTGTGACCGCCGCCCCGGAGGCTGCTGCACAGCCCAGAAAGCCGACAGTCATCAGGCCTAATTGCAGCCGCGCTGATCGCCTGCACTGGAAACCCGGAGGAAGCGTGGCAATTAGAGCTTCGGGAAACATTTAGAAACAAAGTGGAGCGAGGCCTCGCCGTGCAAGGACACCGAGAGGCCACCGGGAGCCCTGCCCAGCCGGCGTGGCCCCTGAGCGCCCTGGGGGTCTGAGCCGCTCGCCCTGGGGCCAGGGCCGTGGGGGCCTGAGGAAGACGAGGTGCGTTTCCACCTCGTCATCCTCCAGACCTGGGGGTGCTTTGGCCCGGGAGGGACCACTTTGCAAACAGGAGACTGTGACATTTATACATGCAGGTGCCGTCACCCGCTGAGCCCATGCGGGGAGCTTCAGCCTCGTTCCCATTTGAAAGATGCTGAAACTGAGGTCTTTCTCAAGGTCACCTACACCGTGCATCAGCCTGTGTGACTCATATCATTTCTGGTTTCAGTGTGGGGTGTGGATCTCTGTAGAGACCAGGTGACAATTGCCATGAGTCAACCGCAAGTCCCTGCGATTCCGAGACCTGCTCCATTCCCCAACCCCCAGCTCTCTTGGGCATGCTGAGAGCATGTCGCCCCAAAATACTGAGGTTCACCTTTGGTTGCCAAGGGATCGTGACTGCCCTCCCATCCACCTCTTGAAGGTCAGAAGGTCAGATCCCACGAATGACTGCCACCGGTGTGGTTTGAAAATGGTCCCCCCCGCCCCCGGCTGTGGTCAGAGGTGTGCGTTTACGTAACTCAGGGTCTACGGCCAGTTCTTAACATTGACTGAACGCTGGAACCACCCAGGGAGCCTTAAATGACTCCTGGTGGCCAGGGCCCGCCCCCACCAAGTCTCACATGATGGGCCTGGGGCGCAGCCCGGGCGGCTGGGGGTGGGGGTGGGGGGTTGCTGTTGGTTAGGGTCTCCGGTGATTCTGATGCGCAGCCAAGGCCGAGGCCACCGGAACGGGAAACCCACCGGAGGCGGGATTTAAGCGAGAGCGACATGACCCGAACGCTCTGTGACGGGGGTCACTCTGGTGGCCGCGTAAGCCCCCGATGTCCCCAACAACAGTGGGACGCAGAGTGGATACCGGACATTGTCCTCCTTCCCCTTCCAATCCCTGACCACCTTTCAGGGCTTTGGAATGCAGGATGGGGCGCATGCTGAGAGGGCAGTGTGCCACTGGGGGGGCCTCCGGCTAGCGACTTGTTAAGAACTTGTCCCTGTCCTTGGCCCCCACCGGACCTGGAGGCCCCGCACCCATGTTTTCATAGCCAAACCCTGCACCTTCTTCGACAGCACGGCGGCCCCCAGCCCCCCAGGGGGGCAGCTCCAGGGAACATTCAGAAGCAACTTGGTGAGTTTATTTGATGAAATACAATAATTACCCTGCTGAGCAGCTGTTGCTATTTAAAATAAGAAAAACCTGGGCTTGAATTTCCACTGTTTGCCGAAGCATGTGCCCCACCCCCCGCCCCCCGCCGATCTGGCCCAGCGAATCAGGCGTTATGAAACCCACGGCAGAAAGCGGGGAGCTCGTTACAGGAAGCTCAGATGCAAATCATACTTCATTTCAAAGGGCCCCGATGAATGCGTCGTTTTCCACAAAGACAGACTTTTGTGTCGGGATCCTTTTGCCAAGAACCGAAGTTCTTGGACTGCAGCTGCTGAGCCGGGTCTGATTGCCCATTTCAAACTGCAGGCAGTTCCGTCTGCCTGAGGACGGCGTGGGGGACGGCGTGGGGCAGAGGCCGGAAGGGACAGTCTTCCCGAAAGTACTCGGCGAGCTCTGCCTGTGCCTCCCAGACGGCCACGTGTGTCCTCAGAATCGAACCCCAAGGTGAGTCAGCAGCTGCTCCCCACTTATCATCCACTCAGGACTGTTTTCCCTCCCTCCCCACCCAGGACGACTGATCCCTGACTGAGCCCTCGAGCCGTGGGCCCGACCCAAGGGCTCCCCAAACTAGACCTTTCCTGTTCAGTGTCAAAAGCGTGGAGACGTGTAGCCAAAGCTCTGTTTTGGAGACAAGACACGGTGCTGGCCGGCCCTGGGCTGGGGGCTGCACTGCCTCCCCTCCCACCCCTGCTTAGCAAGGGCAACTGTGTCCTCACCGGTGATGGGGTTCTACCTGAGAGCCCACATACACCGCCCCCCCAGTAGTGCATGGCCTGCAGCAGAGGCCCCCCACCTTTCGGGCACCAGGGCCCGCTTTCGTGGAAGACGATTCTTGCACAGACCAGGAGGGTGGGGCATGGTTTCGGATGATTCGTGCGCATTCCATTACGGTGCACTTTATTTCTACTGTCATCGTCACGTGGTAACGTCTAATGAAATAATGTGACAACGACGTGCCACGCTAAAGCCTGCCACCAGGTGCAGCTCATTGTCACTGGCCGCTCGCTGACAGGGTTTTGATAGGAGCCTGCAAGCAAGTGATTGATGACGGTCTCTGTGCGGTGAAGCCTGTCCGCTCACGTTCATCCGTATCTGCAGCCGCTCCCCAGCGCTGGCATCGCCGCCGCGGCCCCACCTGAGGTCACCAGGCCTTCGAGTCTCACAAGGAGCGCAGCCTAGCTGCCCCGCAGGCGCAGTTCCCTACAGGGTTCCGGCTGCTGACTGACAGGAGGCGGGGCTCAGGCTGCTGATTGACAGGAGGCGGGGCTCAGGCCGCTGATTGACAGGAGGCGGAGCTCAGGCCGCTGATTGACAGGAGGCGGGCTCAGGTCGCTGATTGACAGGAGGCGGGGCTCAGGCCGCTGATTGACAGGAGGCGGGGCTCAGGCTTTTGATTGACAGGAGGCGGGGCTCAGGCCGCTGATTGACAGGAGGCGGGCTCAGGCTTTTGATTGACAGGAGGCGGGGCTCAGGCTTTTGATTGACAGGAGGCAGGGCTCAGTTTGCTGATTGACAGAAGGCGGGGCTCAGGCCCCTGATTAACAGGAGG
The DNA here is from genome assembly GCA_004026885.1 of Lyroderma lyra. Taxonomy (NCBI): domain Eukaryota; kingdom Metazoa; phylum Chordata; class Mammalia; order Chiroptera; family Megadermatidae; genus Lyroderma; species Lyroderma lyra. The sequence goes on from PVJL010020284.1 coordinate 3,888, forward strand.
CGGGGCTCAGTCTGCTGATTGACAGAAGGCGGGGCTCAGGCCCCTGATTAACAGGAGGTGGGGCTCGAGCTGCTGATTGACAGGAGGCGGGGCTCAGGCTGCTGATTGACAGGAGGCGGGGCTCAGACGGTGAGGCCAGCAATGGGGTGGGGCGGCTGTAAACACAGATGAAGCTTCGCTCTCTGGCTCACCGCTCACCTCCTGCTGGTACCAGTCAGTGGCCCAGGGGTCTACAGAACGGTGGTCTCTGGTCCCCCAGCCAACCATTGGCCTTGCTCCCATTTGCTTTCATTGGGGAGTAAACTGCTCTCACTGTAAGAACACGAGGTTCTGGTGGGGCGGACTCGAGCCTCAGCGCCAATAGCCAATCAGAACGCGCCATTTCCCCTGGCCGCACAGGGATCAGCGGGGTCGGTACAGGGACAGGTGTAGGGTCCCCGGTGGGCGGGCCCTGGAGTCCCGTCTTCTCTCCTGACGTGCTGGGTGGCCTTGGGCGTGTCACCCACTCCATGGGGGCCTGGTTTTTAAATGTCATGGGAGCTCAGAGCCACTCACACGGTGGACAAGGCAGCAGGCACCCCCTGGAAGTTTGACGGATGCTAATCCGTGGGTCACCTGACACTGTGTCAGCATTTTGCAGGGAGGAGCAGGGACAGTGCAGGCCTCCGTCCTTCCTCCCCAAAGTCCCCACGCCTGCGGAGTTTAGGAGCAGGGGTGGCGGGCGTCTGAGTCTGTGGGTCTGCAGCCATGGTGCACCCTCAGTGACCTTCGCCGCTTCCTGTCCTCGTGGTCCCTCCGCCTTGCACCTCAGAGTCTCTCTGGTGTCTGCCAGGGCACAGCAGGAGGTGTGCGGAGAGTCTCACACCCATTTTCTGCACTGCCACCGCAGGCCACCATCCCCAAGCTACTGCCACACAGAGCCGGCAGGTGAGCGCCGTGTCCCCGGGTCTGGGAATGGGACCTGGCCTGTGGTTGGCCCCCATTCGCTCTTTGTGAATGAATAATAACGAGGCCTGTGTCCTCACTGAGGTCCCCTGGAGGGGACAGGGAAACCCCCAAACCTGCCTTAGTGCCCGTCTCAGTTGGCCTGGGCCGCTGTGACAAAGCTCGGCAGGCGGGGTGGCTTCCGCAGCAGAAAGGCGCTTTCTCACAGCCACGGAGCCTGGGCATCTCCAAGACTGAGGTCCAGGAGGGCTCACTTTCTGGTCTGGACACATTTCTAGGCTTGGGGACGGCTGTGGGTCACCGTGTCTCCACGAGGCCTGTCCCCAGGTCTGGCACGTGGAGAGAGAGCGAGCCTGTGAGCTCCCGTGAGGACACCTGTCCCATCAGACCGGGGCCCCACCTTTAGGACCACACAGACCCTGAATTTCTTCCTTATGCCCAAGGCGGCCACAATGCAGATGGGGGGCTTCCCTGTGCGGATCTGGGGCCACACAAGCATTCCCGTCTGCTGCCCCTGTCCCCACTACCCCCCCAACCCCGCCTCCTTCTCCCCCCTCTGTTCAGCCTCATCCCCACCCGGCCCGCCTGGGGACTCTCCTCCCGTCTCTGGTGGGAAAACCCTGCTCAGCAAATAGCACATTTTGCCCTACAGAATGTGCACTTTTTGCCCAAATTTGCGAGGGAAAAATAAGGATGTGCCTTAGGAAATACAGGCGTAGCTATTCCGTATCTATAGACACGTCTTTCATTCTTTTATTTATGCTTCTGAGTTAAAAGTGTAGCCCTAGAAATCCATAATAATATCTTTATCCAAAATAATAGCCTGTACCACACGCATCGGTTTTATCCATAAAACGTCTTGTACCATCCCGTGTTAAAAAATAAATGTGAGAATTTCTTTAGGATACAAAACTACAATACCTAAATATAAGGAAATAAACATGCGAATTAAAAAAAATGAAAACAAAAAGAAAGTTTGTTTCTCTGAAAGTTTGGGCCGAAAAACGTGGGTGCGCGTTGTACACGGGGCACGGGGCACCCGGCAGAGTACCGTCGTCTTCCAAAGCTGTGGTTCAGGCTGGGACCTCGGGTGTGACAAGCTGAGAAGCCCTCCTGCTGTGACACTCTTCCCCCAGAGGCAGCAGGTGGCCGCCGCGTGCTCCTGGGTGAGAGGAGACACTTAGCGGAATGTCACCCGTCTCTGCGCATCGTTAAACTACGAATCAGGGAGTGAATCACCAGAGCGATGTTCACATTCTGCCTAAGTCACAGAGGGGACTCAGAGAACCAAAGGCTTGACGTGAGGACAGCCACCAAGGTAAAACGCACCAAAGCCAGCCGCAAACATGGAGGAGGGCGTGATGTCCTTTCTGGACTTTTTAAAAATGAAACATGGGAAGAGGTTTACATGATCTGTTGGTTCCGGGGGAGCATAAGGTCTGCGGGGGGCAGACGCCCCCACACACACACCGATCCCCGCTAAAAGGTGCTGGGGGAGCGGGCGGGGAGCCCGGACGCTGACCACACGACGGTCCTTTCATTAAGACCCCAAACAAGCTGAGTTCTAAGAAGGCACACAGGTGCGGTTTGAAACACAAGGACGAGAACCGACGCGGGGAGGTTCCGGCCCTCAGACGGTCAGCGTGCAAGGACGAAACGACCCCCACGCCCCGAAACGTGGAAGATGTGCCGGGGACAAAGGGGGTGTGTCCGTGCGGAAATCAAAAATCGTGGGAGGGCATCGGGGACAAGGCGGGCGGGGGGACCTGGGCACGGCAGCCGCGGGGAGCAGCGGAGGGCCGGCGCTGGTGAGGAGCCTCCCAGCAGGACCCTTTCGCCCAGCAAACACCCCCAAATCCCTCGCCCGCACCCCACACCCCCTTTGGCTCCCACGTCTGTCCTCAGCTGATGTTCTGAGTGCATCCTTGGGGACACAGCGTGTGGCTCCTTCAATCGACAAAAACTAAAAACAACTGGGCTGCAGCGTGGTCCCCAAGCGGTGGCACGTGCACCCCCGGGAGCACCTGCGGGGTCGTTCATGGGCACTAATCCGTCGTGGCACAAAAACAAGTAACGTAAAAAAACTGTGAAACACTAATTACGGAACAATCAACGTGAGGTTTGCGTCACCGTTGACGGGGACACTTCAAATTCGATCCCATGAGCGAGCGGTGATGGGTGAGGGCGCGGCTACGACCCCCCCCCAAACCGCTCTGCTACCCATCCTGACCCACAGTGTCAGAACCCCCATGTGCGAGGGTTCTAGAACTTTCCCAGACATAGAAAGGCCTCGGAGCCGGAATGTTTGGTCAGTTTTGTCAGTGACTGAGTGAAAGGTAAGTTGTCTTTCATCGTGAGTCTTTTTAGGGCGTTTTTTCGTTTAGTGTTTAAATGCTTGATCAGCGTTATCCGTGTTAATTTTGCAATATTCGGGCCATCATCATCCAGGGTCACGGCCATTGTGAAATCACACCTGTGGTCATTTTCCTTCCTAATTGTGACCTCATCTCCACTACTGTCCATGGAGGCCGGCCCTGGACCAGCGTGTCCGCCTTTGACATCAGCTGTTTCAACAACAAGGGGCGCAGCTTCTAGAAAATGGGTTTCAGAGGGGCGCCCACGCGGGAATAGGCGGGGAGCCAATGGGCTGGAGGATCAGACCAGAGAGATGAAATTTCGTCCTTGGTGGTTGGGTCAGCTTTCTGGAACGTTCCTGGAATCTTAGCCCTCCTCGGAGCAGGGCCTGGTGGACCCAGGGAGTGGCCTCTGCACACCCCCGTCTCCTTGTCCGGAAAGTGGGGGGCAGAGGAGCCAGCTCCAGGAATGCTTAGAGGACTGAGACCCGCACAAGCGGACACCAAGTCCGATGGCAGCTCTTGCAGGAGCGACACACGGCCCGCTACGTCCCTGTCCTCTCGCCACGTTTCACCGTGCCGGGCTCGGTTTCTGGGGGTTGTGCGGTTTGTTTGTTGTTTGTTTGTTTGTTTGCTGTGGTCACGGGACAGTTGTGGTTGCCGCCTTTATAGTTTCCATGTGACAGAGAGGGCAGGAAGGAGAACGTGAGCAGAAGGAGAAGCTGGCCTGGTCCGCTGTCAGCTGCCACTCGGTGAGGAAAATAGGACCAACGGGACAGGGGCTGGTGTGGGGGTGGGCACTGAAGCCGGTGCGGACACTACGGGCCCCCCAGGCCCCTCATCGTAGTCACTCAGCCCGTTTTCCCCGGAGCCCAGCCTTAAGCTCTAGACGGTCCCAGCCTGACTCACAGGATGTCCCCTGCCCCCAGCCTTAGATAATGACCCTGAAACTCGGCTTCACGTCCCTGTGCTCCCCACGTCCCCGTGCTCCCCATGTCCCCGTGCACCCCACTTCCCCGTGCGCCCCACGTCCCCGTGTGCCCCATGTCCCCGTGCTCCTCATGTCCCCGTGCTCCTCATGTCCCCGTGCTCCCTACGTCCCCGTGCGCCCCACGTCCCCGTGCTCCCCACGTCCCTGTGCTCCCCACATCCCCATGCTCCTCATGTCCTCGTGCTCCCTGATGTAATCGTTGTGGCCCAACAGCCCCTCCAGGCCATTCCAGACCCAGCCCCTGGGCTGAAGACCACAATGACCGGTGGGCCACAGCAAGGACCTCAGGCTCCAGGGACTTCATGGACACCCCCGGAACCGTCACGTAGCCCGTGTGGCTCCAGGAAGAATGCCAAGATTGTCCCCTCAGGTCCCCTTTCAAACCCCCCAACGACATAAGGGGGGCTGCCTGCCCCCTCAGGTCAGCCCGCTGACGTCTCGGAGGCGATTTCTGTACTAACCAACTCCTGACTGTCGTGTGCGTCACAGACTCCGTCCTCCACTGGATTCTCCCCGTCAGGGACGGGGACCGGGGAAAAATTGCTATTTCACGGCAACACAAGGACCAGAGTTTTCCAGAGAGAGGGGCTGTCACCCGCCACCCCCCAAAACAACTGCCTTTGGGCCCGCTGAGTCCCCTGGGGCTGGGTCCCTTTAGCTCTCACTCGGAAGGGCCTCGCGCGCATGCGTGAGGAGACGCGTGTGTCACATGGGCCGCCCCTGCGGTCCTGAGCCTTTTGTTTTGCTGTCATCACGGTTCCCTTATTGAAACACAGACGAACAGGGGTGTCCCACAGCTGGGCCACACAAAGGACACACTGACACTCACGACACCTGATGGGTTTAAAACCAAACCAAAATCTCCAAGGTTTGCAGAACGTGCGTTGGGCCGCAGGCGAAGCCACACGAATTCCCACAGTGGCCGGCCAGTTTGTCCCTCGTCCCACGGAGGGTCCACACCACCGGCCAAATCGCGGGACGCTGCCCCCACCTGTGTCCCCAGAGTTCTCTGCAGCAGCTCTGGTCCCCTACATTCCCCTGTGACGTCTCTGCTGCTGCTGGGCCTGTGCCGTGGCCCCCACCTCCCCACGACCAGGGCCACTCCCTCTGTGGCCCGGACCAGCCTCTGTGGCTCTCTGTCACCTGCCCGTCAGCTTCCAGACTGTTCTGAAGTGGGTCGAGTTTACGTCCCGTGTCTGGTGTGACCGATGTCCCTGGACTTGACACGGGACCTGGGTGCGGCCCACGGGCTTACCCATTTGATGACACCGGCGCGGTGCCCGGTGAGTGACCGTGTTAGTCCACTCGGGCTGCGGTGACAGAAGCCCGCAAACCCGGTGGGTGGTGAACCGCAGAAACCGTACTTCTCACAGTTGTGGGGGCTGCAAGGCCAAGGTCAAGGTGCCTGCAGACTCCGTCCGTGAGGGCTCACCTCCTGGTTCACACCTCCCCTCCGATGGCTGTGACCTCACTGGGCAGAGGGAGCGGACAGCCCTCTGGGGACTTGGTTGTAAGGGCACGGACCCCATTCATGAGGGCCCCCCTCGTGACCTCATCGCCCCCCAAGGCCCCGCCTCCTGCCCCCCTGCCCCCATCACATCACCCTGGGGGCTGCGTTCTGACACACGGGTTCGGGTGGGACAGGGACACTCAGCCCACTCCCGTGGGCCACGCGCACGGTCCTCGCGCCTGGGTCCCCAACGCACAGACCTTCCCCTCCGGTGCCGCTACCGGAAACCGGAAAACGAGCATTTTTTCGGCGTGGCCGATGCCGCCTCAGCGTGAGACAGACGGGCAAGGCGGCGGCCGAAGGCCGGAGCTGGTGGCGCGCTGCTGCTGCCCTGCGCGCGCGGGGACTGTCAATGCAAACGGGGACGCGCGCGTGCACGCGGTCATAAATAGGCCCCTGCCGTGCTTCCTAAACGGGGTCGGGACACTCGAAACAGGCGCAGGGCGTCTCTCTGCCTGCTTTTTAGGGGACGACAGTCATTGCGTGTTTGGGGGGAACGTGTAGAACACGCCCTTCAGGGACACGCAACGTCGCCTGCCCCGCCGGCTCCTTGCGACCCTCACGCCCTTGGGTCAGAGATGGGGAAGGGGCAGAGACGCCTCCAGAAAAACGTGTGAAAAGCGCCAGCACGGGATTTGAGAAGGGACCCCACCTGGAGGCCCCAGGACAGCACCGGCTCCCTCCCAAAGTGTGTGCTGCTCGGAGCTGTCCCCGGATGTCACCAGGGCCCTCCTCCAGTGACAGCCACCTTAACCAGGCCCCTTTCTATCGGTGACAGCTCAAGGATGCTCGTGGCCCTTCGTAGGGGTGTGATAGACTTCCATTCATTCGCTGTGATAAAACAACAGGCATCAAAGGCAGAAAGCCCGCCCCCCTGCGGGCCCCACGTTTGGTGGCTTTCTTATTCAAATGCAGTGACATGCGTGCGTGCGGAGGAGGCTGGGGACAGTCTTTATCTCGCTGAGACGCAGCAGCCCGGGTGGTGCATGCAGATCGTCGTGTCGTCGGCGTGTCTGGTGACGATGCTAATTCCGGCCCGGGGGCTTGCAGGTGGCGTGGGGGGACCACACTCTGACGGGCAGCGGGGGGGGGGGGGCGGTGATCAAACCTGCTTGGCAGGCTGGGGGACCGGCTGGCCCAGCACCCCGTCTCCTGGCCCCTCTCCCTCTAGTTATCTTCCAATGACAGTGCCTGGACCGTCATTTTGAGTCATTGCCATAAAATTCCCCATCCAAAGTGACACTTTTTTTTCCTTAAAGTGACACAGGGCTCCGTTGACAGTGAGCAGGCACCAAGCAGGAGGGTCTGGGGCAAACGGGGACGGAAGTGGAGATGGCCTTCGGCGAGCACACGAGGACGCCTTGGCTCCAACCCTCCTGGGCGCGCTCCGGAGGCAGAGCTATCTGGAAGGATCCAGAGGCAGCAGGACGAGGCATTTAATTTCCCTGCTGGTTGCAGGGCTATTGATAAGGCTCCGGGCCACGCTGATAACCAGGAGGCAGCGGTGGGCGGCGGGGGTGTTCCCTCCAGATAGGGAGCGAGCAGGAGCCCAGAAACAAAGGGACTTTATCTACGCCCGGGGCCGGCGGGCAGCACCAGGAGCGGGCGGCCCGGAGCCCCACGAGGGAATGCGTGTGCCCACACGGCCTTTCCGGGGGCTCCGTTCGGAGGGGAGTGGGTGGGAGGCGAGAGGAAACGGTGAGATAGCGCCTGGAACAGGACCGGACTCTTCCTCCAAGGCAACCTCACCTCAAAAGAAACGCTCAGCTTGTCAGTCTGGGTGACTTTTGGGGGTGAAGCGTGTGACTGAGAATGAAACTGCGCAGAAGCTGAACCCAGGGCGCCAGCTGCCTGTCACCACCGTCCGGGGGGACGGCCACAAAGTCCCACAGCCTTGGTTCTGCCGGGATGGACAGCTTCGGAGGGGAGGGGGAGTGGTGTGGGCATCTGGGCTTGGGGGCAGCAACAGCCCCGGAGGGCCAGCTACAGGCCGGCGCGGAGCCACAGCGAGTTGCCGGAGGGGTCAATGTCCATGTGTGTGTCAACCAAAGAAAAGGGATTTCAACTGGTCAGGGGAGCACAGGAGCCCCAGGAGTGGGTCTTAACACTCATTTTTCTGCGTTTCACTGAGAAACAGTGTGCAGACTTTGGGCGTAAAACGCGAACACAGACCTTAGCCCCTGGCGTGAGGGAAACCCCCGGGGAAGATGAGGTTCTCAGAGGGGCCTCGTGTGCCCCCGTCTGATCAAACCCGCTCCCCACCCCCGCCCCCGCCCCCAGAGGCAACCGCAGTCCTGGCCCTTTAAATGATCAATTCCTCGTTTCGCTGTCGCGTTTCGCCACCTTCCTCCTAAGATGCACCCGCAACCAACACCGTTTCGGTTTTTCGTGCTTTGGAAAAAACCAGATTTCTCTTGTGTCTGGCTTCTGTGCTTCCGTCTTTTTAAAAGACTTGCCCGGGCTGTGGGCTGTGGCTGTGCCCTTTCAATGCTAGTTCTGACAGCCACGGGGCCCCCGGGGCCCGTCTGTTCACCACCTGCTTTGTAAATAAAGTTTTATTGGGACACGGCCACACCGATTCCTGCCCACGTTGTCCATGGCCTGACAGCAGTTGAGTGGCTGTCAC
>PVJL010020285.1:0-12328 GCA_004026885.1 Lyroderma lyra
CAAGCAAAGGACTAACAGAACTTTGAGTAGAATAGAAGTGTCGAGTTAAACAGGTGTTTTGAATGATCACTTTCAGTATAGGACAATCGTTTACGTGAGTGGTATCTAACACTTTGGCTTCCCTGGGCCACGTTGGAAATAGAATTGTCTTGGGTAACACATAAAATCCGCTAGTACTAACATTAGCTCATGAGCTATAACAAAAAAATGCCGCAAATTATTACATTTTAACTATTTGTATTGGGCTACCTTCAAAGCCATCTTGGGCCATAGTTTGGTTAGGCCTGCCTTATATGAAGCTCGTTGAATATTTTTCTTCTAAAACATTGGAAGAATATTTTTAAAATTCATTTTTAATTGTTAGACTTATTGGGGTGACATCTGTTAGCAAGGATAACATAGGTTTCATATATACGATTCTACAGTGCATTGTCAACTTATTGTATAATATGTTCACAACCCAGTGTGAGTTCTCTTTCCATCACCTTATAGTTAGATTCCCCTCCGTCCTCCCTCATCCCTTCACCTTTTTCTCCTCCCTAACCCACTCATTCCCAAATAAACATTGAACTATTGATTATGTCCATGGGTTGATTGTTTATTTGTTCATTTCTTATCTCTTTGTTCCTTTCAGTTTTATATTCCACATATGAGTGAAGTCATACAGTTCTTTTTTTTTTTTCTGTCTGACTTATTTCACTAAGTATGATGATCTTCAGGTCCATCCATTTTGTTGCAAATGACATTATTTCATGTTTTCTTCTTTTTTGTTTTTGCCTTTTATTTTTTGTATGTCGGTAGCTCTCTAGATGGGTGTCGATCCCAAGCCACAGCACTAATACCACCGGAGCCTTAAGCCAGTACTTCACCAGATAACTCCCTCATGTTTTCTTATAGCTGAGTGCTATTCCATTGTGCATATGTAATACAGCTTCTTTATCCAGTCATCTGTCACAGGGCACTTTGTTTGTTTCCATGTTATGTTGACTGTGAACAGCGCTGCAATGAACATTGGGGTACAGAAGTCTTTGTGGACAAAGGTTTTCAGGTATTTTGGGTAGAACCCCAGAGGAGGGATTGCTTGGTCAAATGGGAACTCCATTCCCAGTTTTCTGAGGAAACTCCACACTACCTTCCACAGTGGTTGTACCAGTTTTCTTTCCCACCAGCAGTGTACCAGAGTCCCTTTTTCTCCACATCCTCTCCAGCACTTATTATTTCTTGTCTTGTTGATAATAGCCATTCTAACAGGTGTGAGGTGATACCTCATTGTGAATTTGATTTGCATTTCCCTGATAGGTAATGAGATTGAGCAGTTTTTAATATGTCTGCTGCCCATGTGTACTTCTTCGTGTGAGAAGTGCGTGTTTAGTTCTTCTGCCCAGTTTATAATTGTGTTGTTTGTTTTTGTGTCATTAAGCCTTATTAGTTCTTTATATATTTTTGATATTAGACCCTTATCTCATGCGTTATTTGGAAATATTTTCTCCCATTCAGTTGGCTGTCTCTTTGCCTTGTTGATGGTTTCTTTTCCTGTGCAGAAGCTTTTTAGTTTGATAAAATTCCATTCATTTATTTTTGCTTTTACTTCCCTTGCCTTTGAGGTCAGGTTCATGAATTCTTCCTAGAGTCATAGGTCTATGAATTTAGTACCAATATTTTCTTGCAGGTCTGATATGAATGTCTTTAATCCATTGCGAGTTAATTTTTGTATATGGAGCAAGGAGATACTGAAACCTGGGTTTGTATATGGGTTCGATTCTCATCTAGAGAGCTACCCACATAAAAAAAAGTTTAAAATAAAAATAAGACATGAAATAGAGTTTTTGCAACAAAATCGATGGACCTGAAGATGATCATAGTTAGTGAAATAATTAAGACAGGAAAAGCAAAGAACTGAATGAGTTTGCTCATGTGTGGAATATAAAACTTAAAGTAATAAAGTGATAAGAAATGAACAAACAAACAACCAACCCATGGACATAATCAATACTTCAATGTTTATTTGCGAATGAGTGGGTTAGGGACGGGAAAAAGAGTAGGCGGTGTGGGAGGACGGAGGGGAAACTAATTATATGGTAATGGAAAGAGACATCACACTGGGTGGTGAACTTATTATACAATAAATTGACAATGCACCATAGAATTGTATACATGAAACCTATGTTATTCTTGCTAACAGATGTCAACCCAATAAGTCTAACAATGAAAATGAATTTAAAAATGTTTCTTCCAAGGTTTTAGAAGTAAAATATCCAACGAGCTACATATAAGGCAGGTCTAACTAACCTGTGGCCCAGGATGGCTTTGAATGTATGTCAATATAAATACTTAAAATGTAATATTTTGTGGTATTTTTTTGTTATAGCTTCTTAGCTATTGTTAGTGCTAGTGGATTTTATGTGCTACCCAAGACATTTCTATATCCAATGTGGCCCAGGGAAACCAAAATGTTAGATCACACTCAGGTAAACGATTATCCTTTAGTGAAAGGGATAATTCAAAAGACGTGTTTAACTCAACACTTCTATTCTACTCAAAGTTCTGAAGTCATTAGCTTCATAAATCTTGATATTTCTTTTGCTTTTTATTAGGAAATTCTAAAAGACAACACACTTATTTTATTGAAATTTGATTCTTCACAATAATAATAGCAGGTTTCAATTAAATTTGAAAGTTGAAATAAAGTTAGAGGTTAAATGAAATCCAGCATAGTGATTGTTTTTATGTGTCCCACATGTTCTCAAGAAGGAACTGTGAATTTGTGCAGATAATGATTCAACAGCAATAGAGTTAGTAGAAATAAACTTGAGGGGTCCAGCAGGAAACAAGTTTAGCTGAGCTCAGTTAGCTACAAATAAAAGAACTCATATGGCTACTGCTCTGCCTACAGTAAGCTTGATCTCAGAAAACGAGCTTACCTGAGCTTGGCTAGCTGCAAGGAAAAGTTCACTATGACCTGATTCTACCTGCGATTCTTTACAGGTGACCACATCTTGATATTAAAGAATCTGCTTGTACATTTTCTGTATAAGAAGAGCTAACCCAAATTTCAGGGCTACTGTGTGCCTTGGACCCTGCTACAGTAGTCTGCCATGCCCTTACTTCTCTCTTTGCATACAACTTTCCAACTTGGATTTTCAGAATCCTCATGAACTTTTCACATTCTGTCAATCCTCAGGGGCATCCAATAACCAGAAGAGAAGACATTACATGACTAACAGTTGCTGGTTCCTCAAATTAAATATAACCTTATAATTTTGTTGATTTTCATGAAAATCTCTTCAATGCTTGGAGGTTGGAGGGCAAGGAGGTGAAAGGACATTAGGGCCCTAAATCGTCTCCCAGAAAACACAATTGAACAGCCACCAGGATCCAAGAAGAAGACTCTGAGTGACAAAAACAACAGCTGAGAAATCCATGTATTCCAGTAAACACCAGAAGGTTGGAGAGAAAGGGGTGAGTCAGAGAGAGGGGAGGGATCAAAGACAGATTGAAACAGAACCCAAACTTGGGTGACCATCCAGGAACACTTCAGTGCATGGAAGGGGTAGACCACAAGAGGTGACAAGAGGAAAAGCCCTAGCAAATTGGCAGAACAGTGGGAGTCGTTGGGGAGCTGGTATGGAATGCTGGAACTTGTAGTGGCGGGTTGGGGACAGAGCTTGGGAGCCAGCCTCTGTAACTTTGAGTCTTAGCAGTGCACAGAAAGGACTCTTAAGGGCAGAGAAGACATTGTGGCTCTAGGCTCTCTTGGTAAACAAAACGCAGTCACGCACGGCTGCTGCGCAGGCCTGGCATTCCTGGTCGCAGCCTGCAGTTCCTGGATGAGGCCCACTTCGGGGTCTAGCCATCTGCCAAGACGACAGAGCATGACCCCTCCACTAGAGTGTGGCTTCAATTCCTGCCTGCTGTGAAGGTTGACATGCTGCAGATGCTGCTCGTGCGGCTCCTGCATGAAGCTGCAGTTCCCATACAGACCGCTGCAAAGACAAACTGGCTCCCTTTCTACCGCGGGGTCAAAACAACAGCTTCGGAGTTGTGTTCAAGCCTTCTCGCATGCCCCTGTCTCCTAAAAGCAGTTCAATTCCACAGACTCTGCCCCAACACTTGGTCGCTGGAGCAGGCCTGGAAAGAAAGGTGGTTTTTATAGGATTCACCCCAGCCAGCATGAGGAGCCTCGGACCGCATCACTCAGCTTCCCCAGCATAAGGCAGAAGGAGGAGTTGTCCCAGTGTGCCTTTTCTTGGCATCTTTCCTTTCCTACAGCCTGCCCAACCAACGAAATGCAGGAAACGAAGGGACCATGACAGATGCACACTGACTCCAAATGTAGCAGGAGACCAGAAATAAGAAATTGACAAAACCTCTCTCCAAAACTTGCCCCCCACAGGACCACCTTGTGTCTGCCCTACACCAAGACTCCACAAAGGTACCAATCTTGGCTTTGGTGCACTACTACTGAACAAAATGCCATCATGCCAATGAGGAAGAACACAGCATACTGGATGAATTCCTTAAAAGTGATACTCCTCAAAAATATCAGGAAATTTATCAAGACAGCATCTTAGATCTAGAACTTTCTGGAATAAGTGACAGAGAAGTTAAAGTAGCAATTCTAAAGGCTCTGAGACAAATGAAAACATACTGGCAGAGCACTATGGCTGAGATAAACAACATAAAATAGGAAATGAATGACATAAAAATAACTCCATGAACAAAAGGAACAATTTAACAAAGAAATTCAAACCCTAAGGAAGATTTACAAAGAAATGTGAGAGATAAATGATACAATAAATAAAAAAATATAAATAAATGAGTTAAAATTGATAAAAAAAAAATAAAAGTGAGAAACTAAATACTGCCATAGGAAACAGGGCCAACCACATGGAGGAAATAATTAGTGATATTGAAGATCCCAACATGGAAACAGCTAAGAAAGAGGAAGTGGGTGAATATAGAAACAAAAGGATTGAAAGAATTCTACAAGAACTATCTCACTCCATGAGACAAAACAACATCAGGATAATAGAAATCGAAGAAGGGTTAGAGCATTCTACAGAGAGCACACTCAAACAAACAGTAGATGAGAACTTTCCAAACCTATGGAAATATCTGGAACCCCAAGTTCAAGAAGGAAACAGGTCCCCTAGATACCGGGACCTTAACAGATCTTCTCCAAGACACATGGTACTAAACATATCCAAAATTAAAGGGAAAGAGTCAATTCCCAAGGCAGCCAGGGAAACAAGAACTATAACTTTTAGAGGGAAACCCATCAAGATGGCATCATATTTCTCAGCAGAAATGCAGCAAGCCAGAAGAGGGTTGAATCCAATATACTGAAACTGAAAAGAGAGTAACTTATAGCCAAGGATAATTTATCCAGCAAAATTACTTTTCAGATATGAAGGTGGAATAAAGAACTTCTCAGACACACAGAAGCTGAGGGAAATTGCCAGGACAAGGCCAGCACTCCAAGAAATACTGAAGGAATCTCTTCGACCTGAAAAAAAACATCAGGAAAAATGGAACAGGGTTGGGGCAACGGGAAAGAAACAAAAATAAAAACAAGTCAAAGAAAGAAATAAGTAATGATCAGAGGAAATCTTCTTATATCGATCATCACTCTAAAAGTTAATGGGCTGAACTCACCAATAAAAAGACACACATTAGCAGACTAGATTAAAATACAGAATCAATCTCTGTGCTGTCTCCAGGAAACACACCTCAGGCATAAGGAAAAACACTCAGAATGAAAGGATGGGAAACTATACTTCAACCAATTGGTAACCAGAGAAAAGCAGGAGTTGCCATACTTCTACCGAATGAAATAAACTTCAGGTTAAAATGGATAGTAAAATACAAGGACGGACGTTACGTAATGAAAAAAGGCACAATACAACAACAATAATACTTGCCACTAATTAATATATATGTTCCTAACCAGGATGCACAAAAATAGACTAAGAAACTACTAATAGATTTGAAAGGAGAAACTGATGAATTCACAATCATTGTGGGAGACTTAAACACCGCACTAACAGACATGGACAGATCATGCAAACAGAATATAAATAAGGAAACCTCAGCACATTACAGCAATTGGCCATAATTGATATTTGCAGGACACTTCATCCAGCAAAAGGAGACTATTGGTTCTTTTCTAGTGCACATGGAACATTCTCAAAGGTATCCCACATGCTGAGACACAAAAGAAGCCTCAGCAAATTCAAGAAGTTTGAAATTATACCATGTGTATCCTCAGACCACCATGCTTTGAAATAGGAGATCAACTGTAAAAGGAAAGCAGAAAAAAACACATAACATGGAGATGAAGAACAGCTCGTTTAAAAAGGACTGGATAAAAGAACAATAAGAGATGAGAGTAAAAATATATATACAAATAACTGACAATGAAAACAAAACATCCCAGAATTATTGGGACACAGCGAAAGCAGTGATAAGAGGGAAATTCATATCAATACAGGCCAGTCTTAAGAAACAAGAAAAATCACAAGGAAACAACTTAACATACCATCTTAAAGAACTAGAAATAGAAGAGCACACAAAACCCAAAGTCAGCAGAAGAAAAGAAATAATAAAAATCAAAGCAGAGCTATACCAATTAGAGAACAGGAGGACAATAGAAAAAATGAATATTACAAAGAGCTGGTTCTTTGAGAAAGTCAACAAAACTGACAAAACCTTGGCGAGACTAATCAAAGGATGAAAAGAAAGGACACAAATATCCAAAATTAGAAATGAAATGGGAGAAATTACCACTAATACCACAGAAATACATAGGATTATAAAAAAATCTTATGAAGAACTTTATGCCACTAAATTGAGCAACCTAGAAGAAATGGACAATTTTCTTGAACCTGATAGATTACCTGGATTGAACCAAGAAGATATCGATAATCTAAACAGACCAATTCATAGTGAAGAGATTAAAATGACTATCCATAATCTCCCTAAAGACAAAAGCCATGGAACAGATCGTATCACCAGTGAGTTTTACCAAGCATTGAAATAATAATAAACAACCATCCTCCTCAGACTCCTCCAAAATATTGAAGAAGAAGCAATACTTCCTATCTCGTATTATGAGGCCAAAATTACTCTAATACCAAAGCCTGGCAAAGACAATACTAAGAAAGAAAACTATAGACCAATATCTCTGATGAACACAGACGCAAAATTCTAAACAAAATATTAGCAAACGGAATATAGCGATGCATCAAAAAGATCATACCTCAGGATCAGGTGGGATTCATCCCAGGAGCACAAGGATGGTTCAACGCATGAAAATCAATCTATGTGATACACCACTTAAACAAAATTAATGATAAAGGACGTATGACCATTTCCCATTGATGCAGAAAGAACTATCAACAAGATACAGCATGCATTTATGATCTAAACACTAAATAAAATAGGTATCGAAAGAAAGCATCTCAACATAATAAGGGCCACATGTGAAAAGGCCTCGGCTAATCTCATACTCAATCGGGAAAAGTTGAAGCCTATTCCCTTAAAATCAGGAACAAGACAGGGATGGCCCCTGTCACCACTGTTATTTAATATAGTAACGGAAGTTCTAGCCACAGCAATCGGGCAAGGAAAGGAATCAAAGGTATCCAAATTTGGAAAGAAGAGGTCAAATTGTTTCTATTTGCCGATGACATGACCCCTCATATGAAAAATTCAAAAGATTCTACCAGGAAACTATTAGAAGCAATAAACGAATATAATAAAGTCGCAGGATACAAAATAAATATAAAAAATCAACAGCATTCCTATATACAAACAACAAATCCACAGAAAAGAAAGGAGGGAATCAATTCCCTTTGCTACCAAAACAAAATGAATGAAATACCTGAGGTTTAAGTTAATGAATAAAGTGTCAGACTTATACACAGAAAAGTATAAGACACTTTTGAAAGAAATTGAAACAGACGTTAAGAGGTGGAAAAATATCCCCTCTACATGGATAGGAAAATTTAACATTGTTAAAATGGACATTCTGCCTAAAGCTATCTACACATCTAATGCAATACCCATGAAAATCCCACAATCATACTTCCATGAAATAGATAAAAGAATTAGTAAACTCATATGGAACCATAAATGACCTCGAATTGCCAAAACATACTACTTACAAAGAATAAGGCTGGTGGCATTACATTCCCTGACTTCAATTGATATTACAAAGCATCAATAGGCAAAACAGCTTGGTACTGGCAGAAGAACAGAAATATAGACCAATGGAATGGAACTCAAAACCCAGAAATAAACCCACAAATTTATGGACAAATAATTTTCGGTAAAAGAGCAAAAAACAGACAATGAGGAAAAGACAGCCTCTTTAGTAGGTGGTGCTGGGAAAACTGGAATAATATATGCAAAAAATGAATTTGAGCTGTGAACCCTCTCCATATACAAAAATTAACTCGAAATGGATTAAAGCCCTTCATATCAGAACTGCAACAAAAAACTGTATAGAAGAAAACATTGGTACTAAATTTATGGACCTAGGACTCAAGGAAGACTTCCTGAACCTGACCTCAAAGGCAAGGGAAGTAAAAGCAAAAATAAATCAATGGGATTTTATCAAACTAAAAAGCTTCTGGACAGGAAAAGAAACCATCAGCAAGGCAAAGAGACAGCCAACTGAATGGGAGAAAATATTTGCAAATAATGCATCAGAGAAGGGTCTAATATCTAAAATATATAAAGAACTAATAAGGCTTAATGACACAAAAACAAACAACACAATTATAAACTGGGCAGAAAAACTAAACAAGCACTTCTCCCACGAAGAAGTACAGATGGGCAGTAGACATATTAAAAACTGCTCAACCTCATTAGCTATCAGGGAAATGCAAATCAAAATCACAATGAGGTATCACCTCACACCTGTTAGAATGTCTATTATCAACAAGACAAGAAATAACAAGGGCTGGAGAGGATGTGGAGAAAAAGGGACTCTGGTACACTGCTGGTGGGAAAGAAAACTGGTACAACCACTGTGGAAGGCAGTGTGGAGGTTCCTCAGAAAACTGGGAATGGAGTTCCCATTTGACCAAGCAATCCCTCCTTTGGGAGTCTACCCAGAAAACCTGAAAACCTTTGTCCACAAAGACTTATGTACCCCCAATGTTCATTGCAGCTCTGTTCACAGTGGACATAAAATGGAAACAACCAAAGTGCCCTGCGACAGATGACTGGATAAAGAAGCTGTGGTACATATACACAATGGATTATTCCTCAGGTATAAGAAAAGATGAAATAGTGTCATCTGCAACAAAATGGATGGACCTGAAGATCGTCATACTTAGTGAAATAAGTCAGACAGAAAAAACATAGAACTGTATGACTTCACTCATATGCGGAATGTAAACCTGAAAGGAACAAAAAGATAAGAAATGAACAAACAAACAATCAACCCATGGACATAATCAATAGTTCAATGTTTATCTGGGAATGAGTGGGTTAGAAAGGGGAAAAAGGGGAAGGGGTGTGGGAAGATGGAGGGGAAGCTAAATATAAGGTGATGGAAAGAGAACTCACCCTGGGTGGTGAACATATTATACTATAATTTGACAATGCACTGTAGAGTTGTATGCATGAAACCTATGTTATTCTTGCTAATGGATGTCACCCCAATAAGTCTAACAATAAAAATGCATTTTAAACATTTCTTCCAATGTTTTAGAAGTAAAATATCCAACGAGCTTCATATAAGGCAGGCTTAACCAACCTGTGGCCCAGGATGGCTTTGAAGGTAGCCCAATACAAATACTTAAAATGTAATACTTTGTGGCATTTCTTTGTTATAGCTTATGAGCTATTGTTAGTACTAGTGGATTTTATGTGTTACCCAAGACAATTGTATTTCCAACGTGGCCCAGGGAAGCCAAAGTGTTAGATACCACTCACGTAAACGATTGTCCTATAGTGAAAGTGATCATTCAAAACACCTGTTTAACTCGACACTTCTATTCTACTCAAAGATCTGTTAGTCCTTTGCTGGGTAAATCCTGATTTTTCTTTTGCTTTTTCTTAGGAAAATTCTAAAAATTAACACACATATTTTATTGAAATTTGATTCTTCACAGTAATAGTGTCAGGTTTTAATTAAATTTGAAAGTTCAAATACAGTTAGATGTTAAATGAAATCCAGCATAGTGATTGTTTTTATGTGTCCCACATGTTCTCAAGAAGGAACTGTGAATTTGTGCAGATGATAATGATTAGACAGCAAAAGAGGTAATACAAAGAAACTCGAGGGGCCTAGCAACAACCAAGTTTAGCTGAGCTTAGTTAGCTACAATTAAAGGAACTCACATGACTACTGCTCTGTCTACAGTGAGCCTGATTTCGGAAAACAAGCTTACCTGATCTTGTCTAGCTGCAAGGAATAGTTTACTGTGGCCCGATTCTACCTGTGATTTATTACAGGTGACCACATCTTGATATTGAAGAATCTGCATGTACATTTTCTGTATAAGAAGAGCTAACCCAAAGTTCAGGGCAACTGTGTGCCTTGGACCCTGCTACATTAATCTGCCATGCCCATACTTCTCTCTTTGAATAAAACTTTCCAACTTGGATTTTCAGATCCCTCATGAACTTTTCACATTCTGTCAATACTCAGGGCATCCAATAACCAGAAGAGAAGACATTACATGACTAACTGTTGCTGGTTCCACAAATTAAATATAACCTTTTAATTTTGTTGATGTTCATAAAAATCTTTTCATGCTTGGAGGTTGGAGGCCAAGATGTTGAAAAGAGAGCAGGGCCCTAATGCGTCTCCCAGAAAACACAATTGAATGGCCCCCAGGATCCAAGAAAGAAGAGTCTGAGTGACAAAAACAGCAGCTGAGAAATCCATGTATTGCCAGTAAACACCTGAAGATTGGAGAGAACGGGGCGAGTCGGAGAGAGGGGAGGGATCAGAGACAGATTGCAACAGGACCCAGTCGTGCATGACCATCCAGAAGCAGTGCAGTGCATGGGAGGGGGAGAGGACAAGACTTGACAAGAGGAAAAGCCCTAGCAATGTGGCAGAAGAGTGGGAGTCGTTGGGAAGCTGGTCTGGGGAGCTGGAACTTGGAGTGGCTAGTTGGGAACAGAGATGGGTGCCAGCCTCTGTAACTTTTGAGTGTTAGCAGGTGTCAGTGCCAAAGTTTCCAGACAGGGCAGGTTTCGGCAGTGGTACACCCAATTGAAAAAACACACGTGGAGCCGACATGGGGGACCATAAACACACTAGCAAGCAAGCTACTTTATTGGGCACCTGGGACTATATATATACGTATTCAAACAAAAGTGGCATCGTGCCGCATCTGCTCAGTAGCAACTATTTAGGTTTTCATGGTTACATAAGGCTGTACATGTGCAGTAGCTGTCAGCCCCAGGAATTCCTCAGCCCCAGACAGGGACTGATTATACCAAGGTCAAGCCTGGGCGGCGGGCCTGGCTTTAACCCTTTGCAGTGGGCTTGTCTTTAAGCTCCTGGGGACTGACACTCCACCCCTACAGGGCTGCCGCACGGGACTTTGTCCATAATGCCTGTCCTTGAGCCCACAACCCACTGCAGCAATATAGGGAACAGCAAAAAACTACCAGACTGCTAGCAATAATTGCTAGGATCATTAGTATCCACCGCCAGGTGGATCCCAAGGAATTCCACCAAGAGGTTAATGGGTCTGTTGTGGAGGAGGCAATGGCTTGTACCTCTGTGTTCATTTCAGCCAGGGCTGCCTGAATGTGCTCAGTGTGATCTGGGATATATACACAACATTCCACATGTAAAATAGCTCATGTGCCACCTTGGGAGGCTGTCAATAGATCTAAGGCCATCCGATTTTGCATTACAACTTTATGCATTTGGGCTGTTTCATCCAACAACAGGCTTAAGGCCTGTTTAGTAGCATTCAGGGCTTGAGCTATGTGCACTGCTAAAGCTTCCCCTTGTAATTCTACATCTATGACAGCAGCTACGGGCAGGGCCAGAGCAAAAGGGTAGAACCACCAGGCGGCTCTCCGTTGGTGATGCCAACGGTGATACACAGCATCCCAAATAGTAGGCAATTGAGGGAGGGTCGCCAGTACTCGACCAGCAATGTAAGGGCGACCCCATGTACATCGGCCAGTCCAATTTGCAGGCAAATAAGGCCATCCATAGTGTCCACAAACCCAGAGGTATCCAGCTGGAAGGATATCTGTGGGATGAATGCCAGCATATCTGGCCCCATTCCACCAAGTGCGAGGGGTCAGCACATGGGTAACATTTTGACACAAGTGTGGGGGCACC
>PVJL010020286.1:0-12323 GCA_004026885.1 Lyroderma lyra
GGGGCGTGGGGGAGGGGCGCAGGGGAGAGGGGCGGGGGAGGGGGTGTGGGGGGAGGGGGGGCAGGGGAAGGGGGTTTCTAGTTTAAATAAATTGAATAAAAATGAAAATATACAAATTTTAATTTAAGATAAAATGTCATTAAATTCTAAAATAATACATTGTTGATGAAATTTTAAAAATTGGAAAACAGACCCCCACAGCTCCTCGGGCCTCCAGTGGCCATGGCCCTGCCCCGGGTCCGCCCTGTCACTGTCCCCCTGCCCGGGCTGCCCTCGACTCTGCAGGACGTGGGACACGCTCCCTTCTGAGTCCCCTGTGCCCCGACGTGGGTGACACCGAACTCCCCGGCCCTGCTCTCTGCGCCTCCGACCTCCCCCCGCCGTGGGTCCTGCTCGGCGGGGCCGTCACCCCCTCCCTCGGCCTCGCCGGCTGTCGGCGGCAGAGAGACAAGTCACACCCGGTCACAGAGAAGGCGCTGGGGTCCCAGGCCATTAGGGCACTTACTCCAGACCTGCCAGCTGCAAAGGCGCAAAGCTGGAGAATGTTCTCGGCCGAGGAAACACGGCTGTGGAGGCAGGCGGGGCGGGGCGTGCTGTGTGGATGTGACCCGGGTCAGTGACCTGGGGGGAGGCCTCGTGGCAGGGACCCTGAAGGATGAGTCCTGGGGCACCCGGCAGAGCACGACCTGGGAGCCACGCTTTTGGGGCGTCCCACCCTGCTGCTCGATTGCTGCTGGCTGGGGGGTGAGAGCCCTCTCTCTCCTCCTGTCCCGCCCAATGAAACGGGGCTCCCATCCCCCCTGACAGGGCTGCCCCAGGGCTGGGGGCGTGCGGGGGCCGGGCAGGTGGCACAGGACAGGTCTCCCGCCCTGGTGACTTCTCTTGGAACACGGCCGTCCCCCTCCAGGACCTGAGTGCCCTGCGTGCGAGTGACAGCCGACACGGCCCTCCTGGCTTCGCGGTGAGGAGAACGGCCTGCGGGTACTCAGTGCCTCTCCACTCAGACGCGCGGTTGCCCTAGCGAGGTCCAACACTACGTCTCAGATCCCCTGCCTCCCGGAGGGCGGCCCTTGGTGGCCATTCCTCACCTATGCTCCCACTGCCCCCCACATTTCCACTGGCTCTGGCACAGGGGACCCTGAAGAGAGGGTGCGTTCCATACTTTCTCTTGAAAGAGTCACGAGATAGAGACCCGTCCCTGTCTGTGACCTACAGAGACTTGGAGACAAAAGAATATTTCTAACAACTTACAGAGAAGCTCTTAGAATAAAATCCAGGATTGATACTTTCAAGACCACTGGTTAAGAATGAGAGCCCCAAGTGACCATACGCTCAATTTTTTAAACAAAAGAAAGAACACAAGAAATAAGCACAAAGCCCAAAAAGTGTAGAACAAAGATATAGCAGATCAAATAGATCCATTTGAGTCATAAATAAATAGATAGGTCTAATGTCTTTACTAAGAAAAAAATACCAAATTGGGTTTAAAACTATCTACCTACCTATCTACCCACCCACCCATCCACCACCCATCGCCTGGTGGACCCATGTGTCAGTCTGTCTATGCGGAATCCATCCATCAATCCATCCATCATCCACCATCCATCCATCCACCATCCATCCACCATCCATCATCTACCATCCACCATCCATCCATCCATCCACCATCCATCATCTACCATCCACCATCCATCCATCCATCCACCATCCACCATCCATCATCCATCCATCATCCATCATCCATGCACCATCCATCCATCCATCATCCATCATCCATGCACCATCCATCCATCCATCATCCATCATCCATGCACCATCCATCCATCCATCATCCATCCACCATCCATCCATCCACCATCCATCCATCCATCATCCATCCATCATCCATGCACCATCCATCCATCCACCATCCATCCATCCACCATCCATCCATCCACCATCCATCCATCCGCTCATTTGTTCATTAAGCTCTTCCTGAGCACCCTTCGGTGCCAGTCCCCATGTTCACAGATGGTTCTGTTGTGGTTCTTATCCTTGACTCTTTCGGCATGTGCTTGGTCAAGACCATCTGTAAACAGGACACAGTCAGTGCAGGGGGGCCGTCGGAAGACGTGTCTGCTGGGAAATCAGGAGCACTTCCTGGACGAGGGGAGTTGTGTGAGCTGGACCCCAGGAAGTGCTGGTGTGCGAGCACAGGGGATGAGGAGGAGGGCCTCCCGGTCAGAGCACACAGTGCGCACAGTGTCATCATGGAGGAACCAGTGGGGGTCCAGGAGCAGCAGGAGAGCACCCGAGAAGGTAGGGGTGGGGGGACCGATCCTGGGGTCACTGCGTTTCAGGATGAGTGGTTTAGGCTTTATCTTTTGGGCAGTGGGGAGCTCTGAAGTCTTAAAGCACGGAGTGACCTAATCACAGCTGCCTTTTATAACGTCTCTGGGACAGTGGCCAACTGGCGGGTTGAGGAGGGGGCTCAATGGCCCCAGTGAGAGAGGCTGGGCCTGGGTTGTGATATGTCAGTGAGGGTCCCACATTCTCAGCGTGTTAGGAAGACACATTCGGCAGAGGCTGTGGACATGTGGGTCAGGTGGTTGCTATGGAAACGTCCGAGTTCCCCTCCTGCCTAAACAGGCTGCACGTGGAGCAGGCCGACAATTACCTGGGCTTCACAGGCTCAAAGTGGACCTGCGCTGCCCTAAGTGAATGCTGCCATCGAGACGTGTCACCCCTCTCCTCTGAGCGACACTTGGCCCAGAGAAGGCCAGCATGTCAGGGATGAGCAGACATGCAACCGCCTCATTATCCTGAGGGTGGTGGGGTTCGTCAAGGCTGTCTAGGTCAGTTACCCCAACGGGACAAATGACCTCACGTAAGTCACAGCGCTGCGGACGCTTGGCAGCAGAAATGTGACAGAGATGGAAAGCAGGAGAGACTTCCAGCTCCTGTGCAGGACGGTCCCTTCCAGGACGCCCGATGCAGCCCCATTCAGGAAAACATGCCGACGAATGAGGCTAATCACGGTGGTGACAACGATGGTGACGATGGTGGTGGTGACAGTGACGATGGTGACGATGACGGTGGTGACAGTGATGAAGGTGACGATGGCGGTGACAGTGATGACGGTGACAGTGACGATGGTGACAATGGTGGTGACAGTGACGATGGTGACGATGGCAGTGACAGTGACGATGGTGACGGTGGCGACAGTGACGATGGTGACGACGGTGGTGGTGACAGTGATGACAATGGTGGTGCCTACTAACATTTATGAGGGCTCTCTGGGAAAATTCCAGCCACCAATGCCTCCAGTTTTCTTTTTTCTTTTTTCAATATAAAAACATTTTTGTTGTTGGACTGACGGGGGTGACATTGGTTGTCGTGAGTTACGCAGGTTCCAGGCGTGTGTGCGCGCGTCGTCCGTGTGTTGCATTGTGGGTTCACCACCCAGTCTGAGCTCTCTCTCCGTCACCGTGTGTGTGTGCTCTCCCGCCCCCTCCCTCGTCTCCCCCTCCCCCCGACCCCCCAATAACCCTTAAACTATTGATTGTGTGCACGGGTGTGTGTGGGTGTTGTCCCTGCTGTCAGCTTTATGCTGGGCACGTGAGTGAAGTCGCACGGCTCTCGGTGTCGTCTGTCCGGCTTCTTGCGCTTAGCGCGGTGCTCTGCGGTGCATCACGTTGCCGCAGGTGGCCGTGTTTCCTCTTTGCTTATGGCCGAGTGGTACCCCACTGTGCACGTGCCCCACCATGTCTCTATTTCATCCTGCACGGCTGGACACCTTCCGGACAGCCCTCGTCCATCGCGCCTGCTATTTGCTAGTCACTATTCTAAAGGCGTCACCTGAAGGGACTCGCTCAGTCCTCACTCAGGCCCCGTGAGGAGACAGAGTCCCTCTCACTTGCCACGTGGGAACCCACGACGCGCGGGTCCCAGGTGACGCGCCCTGTGCTCTCAGCACACCAGCTGGCGTGCGCGGTGCCCGGCGGTTCGCGCAGGGGCGGGCGACGTTTCGGAAAAGGCCGTCAGCCCCCCGGAGGGGAAGGGGCCGGTGACTGCCGAGATGTGTGCCGTGGGGACCCCAGGAGGGGCGTCGCAGAAGGTGGGGAGAGGCCGCGGGCGTGGCGGCGGCTTGCGGAGAGTGGCTCCACCGCACACGCATTCTGGGGGCTCGGTGTCAAGGACGCCCCTGCCCCCCCCAGGTCGGGGGTACTGACTGACAGAGCTGCTCACCTTCGGGGGCGCGCAAAGCCTCCTGGTCTAAGGGTCGGGTTTGGTCACGTCTGCAGCCATGTCAGCGTTGGGACTCTCTTGTTCCCGTGTCACAGCTGGGGAAACACACTCAGTGAGGTGACTTGTCTATGGACACAGGGACAATAAGGGACGAATGCCATACCCAGGGCACTGTCCATGTGGTCCCTGCGCAGAGCTGGTAGATGGAACACTTCCTCCCCACCCTCCACGTGGACACCCTTTTGTGTGACACCACGGGACCCCGGTGATGGAGGGAGTGACTGTTGTGCAGACCCAACCCACTGGGTCTTAAGCGCAGCCCGACCCGGCCCCTGGGGCGCATCGGGGAGCGCATCCAGGCGGGGCACGGGGTAGAACGGGCACGGCCTTTGTCCAGATGCCGTGTGACCTTGGGGAGACCCAGCGCCTGCCCCGGCACGGTTCCCCACCTGCAGAGCGCGGCTGGCCTGAGGGTGAGGCTGCGGCTGTCCACAGCGCCCTGGGGGTGGCCCCCCCAGGACGTCCTGCTTCCTGAGCCCCCCCCAGGGTGTCGGGCCGAGGGGCTCACATCCCGCCCCCCGGCTCCTCCCCGGATGGCAGCTTCCAGCTGCAGCCGCCCATCCCCACATCTCCGGGGCCCCGTGCTCATCGGGCAGCTGGTGCGATTTGTTCTGGCCGATCTCCCCTAGTTACTGACACATTTCCGGGGGCCTCCTAGCTCTGTCCCCAGCCGCTTCCCGGGAGCCTCCTTAAATGGAAACGACTGGTCAGGCCCTCACTTCTCTCCCCTTTGCTCCAGCCCGTCCCCCCAGCTGCCCCACCCCACCCCCTCTCTTTCAAGCAGCAATTAAATGTAAATCTGTTTTCTCTAAAGAAAAAAACAGGAATCTGGGTCAGAGGCCCAGGAAAGCCCCAGCGTCACAGAGACCGTTGCTGGAGGGGAGAAGGGGGAGCTGACGACTCTTGGGGGGCGGGGTGGGACTCCCTGCCCAGCTAGGGCGCAAGTTCTGACCAGGATGGGCAGTGCGTGAGGCTGACGTGGTGGCTGTGGGATCCAAGTGGGACTGCGGCCTGCCAGGCGGTGCCCGGCGGTCAGTGACCGGGCGAGGTCATGGCCTCCGGGGCCTCAGGGTCCCTGTGAGCATTTTCTTAGGTGTCTGAGCTCCAGGCAAGGCACTGTCAGAGGACGTGCGAGTTGGTGGCATAAGGACAGAGGGAGTCTTGTCCCCGCTCATCTTCCCCTCTTTGTGTTAGTGACAGGAAGCTGCATGGTCCCCAGGGCCCCGGCCCGGCCCCCCCTGCAGCGAGCCCTCCCGCTGACTCGGCGCTGGGTGCGTTTCCTTCTGAGATGGTCAAATGGTGGTCGGGGTTCAGGTACAAATGTGACACTGGCCAGGCCACAAGGTCAGTGAATCCAATGCCACTGCTTGTGTAGGGAGGTTTAGGGGTGCAGGAGGGGGTGAGAAGGGTCCCAAGCCCCGGAGAACAGAGGCCACTTCCCGGCAGAAGGGAAGTCTGTGGTGTGGAGCGTGGGAAACAGGGCTCGGCTGTGTGTTTTACCGTTCATCACGGGCGACTCGGACATGCAGTCCCCGTGCAGGCCACCCCTCACTGTCAGAGGGCCATCACGCCTGCGGTCCTGGTCTGAGACAGAAGCGAGGTGTCTCACGGAATCAGCCCTGGTCGTGTTATTTCCGTCATCATAATAATAACGCCATTGTACTTATTATTTTATTCAGTGCTCACTGAGCACTGCTCGTGTCCACTGCAGAGGGGACACTGAGGCCCTGAGAACTGCACAAAAACTTGGAGTCCTTGGGTCCTGGTGCTGCCTCTTTCCTCCAGAGAGCATTGTGCGTGTGTGTACGTGCGTGTGTGCGTGCATGTGTGTGTGTGTGTGTACGTGCATGTGTGCGTGCATATGTGCGTGTGTGCGTGCATGTGTGTGTACATGAGTACACGCGTGTGTGCATGTGTGTACGTGTGTGTATGCGTGCATGTATGCGTGTGTGTACACGTGTACATGAGTACACGTGTGTGCATATGGGTGTACGTACATGTATGTGTGCACGTGAGTGCACGTGTGCATGTGTGCGTGAGTGCACACGTGTGCGCGTGTGCACATGTGTGCGCATGCATGTACATTTGTGTACATGAGTGCACATGCGTGTGCATATGCGTGTGTGTACGTGCCTGTGTGTGTGTACGTACGGGTGTATGTGCATGTACGTGGGTGCATATGTGTGTGTGTGTATATGCCTGTATGTGTGCATGTATGTGTGTGTGTATGTATGGGTGTGCGTGCATGTACATGGGTGTGTATGTGCATGTGTGTACGTGTCTGTGTGCATGCGTGTGTGTGTCCATGTGCGCATGTGTGTGTGCATGTACATGTATACATGCCCGTGTGCATGAGTGTACATGTACGTGTGTGTGTGCATGTGCACCTGTGTCCTGGGGCAGCCCCATCGCAGAGCCCTGAGTTCTTGGAGGCACCACCAGAGAGAACGCCAGGTCCAGGGCCCAGTGCATGGCATTGCAGACAGGAAGTGCCCCTGCATCCCAGGAGGGGCCAGAAGTGCTCTGTCTGAGGTGCCACACGCAGTCCTGGTCTGTTTGGACATCACACTCAGTCCTGGTCTGTTTGGACGTGTTGATTCAGTTGGAGGCAGGTGGAGGGGTCGTGGCCAGTGGCGGCGGCCGTCACTGCCCAGAGGAGAGGAGGAGGAGATGCGGCAGGGCCGTCAGCTCGCCCTGGGCTGTCAGATGTGCATGCGGGGCTGTGTCCCTGTTTGAGACGGGGATGTGGGGGGCGCGGGTCAGCCTCCCGTCCTGGTGAGTTGGGAAGGCAGCACGCACGGGGCTCATGGAGGCAGAACTGGCCACCGGGGGCTCTGGAGAGGCTTCTCTCCCCCCCTGCACCAGCCCGCGATTCTGCTTTATCTCTGCAGACGTGCCTTCGAGGGGCGAGACATACCACATGAACAGCGTGGGGGTGCAGAGATTCGGGGTGCCCTGGGCTCGCCAGTAGCCCACGCCGAATCGTCCTTTTGTTCCGCAGGTGGCCATAAGGAAGGAGGGGGCTTGGCGGCAGGTGCCCAGAATGGGCTGTGACTAAGTGTCCATTCCAAGGGCAGCATTTTAATCGAAAATCCATGTCATTTATTTGAATAAAAATGTGTGTTCTTTCACCACCCAGCTCTCGCCCCGGCCCTTCCATACTAATAGACCATTAATACTCCATGAATGTGTAATCATCTTCTTGGAAAACAAATGCAAGGGCATAAAAAGGAAATTATGGTTGTTTAAACTCAAAAAAAGTGATCATTAGGGAAGGCAGAGCCATGCTCACAAAAACAGCCTGCTCTGGTCGCCAGGTTTGGGGGGTTGGCGGGGCTGCACGGGTGACTCATGCTGGGTGCAGCCACCACCTGGGTCCTTGAGACCCCGCTCACGCCTGACCTGCCGAGGGCGCTCTAGGACCCTGGGTTCCGTGGACAGCCGCTCCCGGCAGGCCTGCGGGGCAGGGGCAGGCCAGCAGGGTCCCCAGGGAGGGGGCCTGGGAGGGCGTGTGGGCGAAGCCCTGTGTTGCAACGGCACCTGTCCCCTGGGTGTGGGCTCCGTGGGTGCCACTGACCTGTCTGGCCTTTGGACCTTGCGGACCCGGCCCTGGTGAGCAATTCTCTAGCTCTGGGTGAGACTCCGCACTTCTGGGCGTGTTTTCTTCTCTGTGAACTGAAGCGCTTGGACTGGATGACACGTCCATTCATTCACTGATGGCACGATCCGTCGGGCCGCAAGCCCAGTCCGGGCTCTGTTCTGCTGCACCGGTTATGGGGAGACGGTTCTGTTTCAGGTGAGAGGCACGAACTGCAGATCCACCTGCGCCGTCTCGTTAGCCGGGTCAACCCCGTTAGCCGGGCCTCATTATCCGTTGTGAACAATGATGCACCTGCCTGTCCCCCTGGCTGTGGACGGCGCTCGGGACTCCGGGCGTGTGCAGCTCCGCAGGGGACCGGAGAGCGGCTTACTGAGCGCGCATTTCCGCTGGCCCACTGCCCCCGCGGAGCCATCGGCCGTGTGGCGCGGGGCGCACCCGGACGTTCAGCTCGGTTACACCTCGGGGGCTTCCCCACGCACTGACTCCGCGTCCACCTGGTCTGGGGTTCGGGGATGACAGTCACTAGCGCACGTGACACCGAAAGGCTCTGGTCCGGTCCGGTGGGATTGGAGATGTGTCTGCAGCACAGCATCCCGCCGTGGGGATAGCACCTTCTAGCTTTGTGGCTCCCCCACCCCCATTCAGGTGCTGCTGACACGTGACCCCCCCTCCCCAGCCTGCAGGAGTGTCTGGGAGGGGCCCTGGGGACAACCACGTCCCGTCTGCAGGATGGTCACATCCAAGGTCAGTGCCCCTGGTGGTTGAGTCTGGCTGAGCTGTCCCTCCCCCGTGGGGATGTCCTGCCCAGGCACAGACAGGCCGGTGTGGGGGAGACTCAGGCCCGCGGGTGTGGGGGTCTCTCTGGGCCTGGTTCTCCACCAGGTTTGCAGATGTACAGGGGGTTTCCTTCCTGCACCTCCTTGCCTGGTGGCCTTTGCCCCCCTGTCCCTCCCAAATAGCCTGGGGTCACAAGACTCCCTGCGGAGCCGGGTGAGCCATGACTCTGTCTTGCTGGCTCTGTGGCCTCAGCAGATCCCTTCTGACCCCTGGCCCCCCGTGTCCTGGTGATGGAGGGGTCTCGTGCAGGGTGCAGACTATGTATGTGAATGCCGTGCGAGGTGGGGACACAGGGCCCAGCTGGGACCTGTTGTCGATCAGCCTGTGAGATGTTCTAGCACCTTCTCAAACCAACCCGGCCCCCTGACGTTCTCCTGAGACATTAGAATAATCTCTCAAGTGTCCTCAGTGGGTTTGGCTTCCTTCTTGGTCACTTGGGGAGACGTCCTACAGGGTGATGGACCCACTGAGCTGCTGGCATCACACCTCCCTGAGCTCACTGCCCACCTCCTCTGATTCCTGGGGGCCCCGTGAGCTCGCGGGGGGCTGTGTCCACCTCCTCTCTGGCTTCCTGGCCCTTGCCATTCGTGCTGGGCTTCCGTGAGGACAATGCTGTGTCTGTCTCTGTTATGCCTGTCCCCTGACGCCTACCTGGCACCAAGGACACGGGAGATGCTGTCAGGTTCCCAGCCCCCTTGACCTTGGCCACCTGGAGGTGAGTGGGATGTGCCCAGCGGAGCAGCAGCTCTCAGGCTGGACTGGTCCTAACAGAGGAGGTGACCTTGACAAACCTTGAGGGTGCCACCAGCTGGGCGGGGGGAGATGTCACAACCAGGGGAAGGCGTTCCGTCACAGCACCTCTGGGTGGACGCACGGGTGGGCGGTGGGCACACAGAGGGCTCTGTCCGCCCGCCCCCTTTCCTCAGCAACCTCAGGGGTTCACTGAGCTCTCCACGGGGCTCACTGCAAGGCGTCAGCAGGCTGACCGCACGTACCGGACACCCACGCTCACCGGCTGTGCTTGGGGACTGTTTGTTACGTGAGAGTAGCTGACCTCTCCACTCCCTCCCCTCTGTCACGTTTTCTTTACACCGAGGGGCTGTCGCGCTCTGACAGTATTTTAGATCAGAGCCCCGTCCAGGCACCGCCGAGGACACACAGCGTTCCGCCGGTCACTGCTGGGCCGGACGCGGGGCCCCGGGGGCCGAGGCTGCCCGCCCCCCACGCCCGCAGCACACAGTGGGGTTCGCTGAGTGCCTGCCCGGCCCGTGCCCGCGGGCCCGCGCACCTCATTTTCACTTCTAATTTAATTATTGATTGATTCTGCCTTGACGGCCAGGGGTCCGTGTGAAATGCAATTACTTCCTTGTACCTGAGCGATTTGATTGCCTTAATGATTGCCTCCAACGGGAGCCGGCGTCCACCCTGCCTTTAATTAACCTGATCCGTGAGCGCGGAGCCGGCCTGCCTCCCGCCCGGCCGCGCCGGGGGCCGGGACCCCGCGGGCCCCGCTGAGCCGGCAGGACGTCCCGGGGCGGAGATCGCAGGCTGACCCGTGGCTGGGTCGCCCTGCCCATCCCTTCGGAGGAAAAGCCACCTGTTGCCTCGGGGTTCTCTGACTGGAATTTGCAAGTGGAGGGACCATCGCGTGGCCCTAAGGGCCGGGGCCGAGGGCGGGAAGAGGCCCCGGTTAGGAGCGCAGGCGTGGGGTCGGACTTTGGTTTCCTGCTTTGTTGTCCAGCAGCCCTGCACCCTGGGGACAGGGATCATCTGTCCCTCGGGACGACAGCGCAGGCCTGCAATTCCTCAGCCCAGGTGGGCTCCACGCGTTAGGATTGCTCTTCTGGGTTCTGGAAGGGTGACGCGGCGTGTGTCACGTTACCACCCTGCCGGCAGCGTCCGCGGCAGCTGTCCCCCCATCAGCGTTATCACTGAAGTGCCACAGCGTGACTCCTCAAACCGAGGGGGCTGACAAGGTGACAAACGGCCCCGTGAGGGTTCAGTGCAGCCTTTGCTGCCGGGAGAATTCGCCGTGGAAACGGCTGGGCTTGTGCGCCCGTCGGACGTGGGAGCTGGGGTAGAGCCGTGGCTGGGAGCCGCGTGGCGCAGGGTCTCGTGGGGCTGAAAAGCGACCTGGGCAGGTCGTGGGGCCCAGGCCCGGGCACGGGGCAGGCGCCCGGTGAGTGGTCACGTGTACTCGCCCATCTGGGTACGCCGGCTCCCAGGCCGGCCCTGTGGGGCAGCCACGGCACACACAGCCCTCTCCTCCGGAGCCACGGATCCGGGGTGCAGGGCCTCAGGAACGCCCCCCCAGCAGGAAGTGTTTGCCCCAGTCACACCCCAGCTCTCCACAGAACACAGACCACACGGCCGGGGACGCTGGCCGGGGCTCGTCCTCACAGTGAGTAAGAGTCCGAACGAAAGCGCGTTGGGGTGTCAGGTCTCCATGCGCGTTGGGGTGTCACGTCTCCATGCTCAGGCCCGGAGGCGTTTCACACCTCGGTGACACCCAGGGTGCGGAGCAGGGGACGGCGGTGACACTGAAAGTTCATCAGATAGGCCCTGCGTGGCTTTGTTCTCATGGATGATGTTTCAGTTTCCATTACGAAATCGTCGTGCGTGCATTTTCTTGGGCTCTGCACTCCCGGTGCTGGACTCTGTCCGGAGAGACGTCCCACCATCACTGCCTCTATTTGTCGTGTCGCGTGGCTGGACGGTCCCTTCCCCCTCTGCTAGCAGAGTCTTGGGGACCCACGAGTCTCAGTCTTCATAGTCCATCTCCCCTTTCAGGATGAGCGTGACACGCAGGCCTGGCCAAGCAGAGCCCAGAGCACCTGGCTCAGAGAAGGGCATGTGACCGCAGGCTGGCCAATCAGAGTCTTCCCTGGGACCTTTTCCTGGAATAACTAGGAAAGAGGCACTTTAAAAAGTTTTAGTGTTAGCCACCATTTATTGAGCACCTACTGTGTGCCAGGCGTTGGGCTGGACGTGTACCCTCGTTGTCTGTGGTCCTTACAAGTACTGTACCTGGTCGTCATGATTCTCTCTCTTTGTTACAGGTGAGGAATTCAAGGCTCAGGGAGGTGGGGGCCGTCCTGAGGTCTCCCAACTGGTTTGCAAAGCTGGGGTGCAGGTCCAAGCCCGTCGGCCTCCACATGACTCACTTAGTAACTAGCACTGCACTCGGGGAGACAGCCCGTGAACGCCCGCCCGCGTGAGAAAGGTCAGGGGTACGTACGTGTGACATAAATGTCTTCCACAGCCACGTCGGGAAGTTGAAAACCTCTGAAGGTCATTTGCAGGTATTGATCCTCAGGAAGCCGTGGCCGGTGCACACAAAGACTTGGGAAGCGCACCCTATCACCGCAGGGCAATGTGTGAGCGAGAGCAAGGAGGGCCTGCCCGAGCGTCCGCAGTGAGGGAACGAGGACGCTATGTGGCCACAGGCACTGACGCGGGGCCTGTAACCGCTCGGGGACACGTCTGGCATGTTAAGTAAGAGAAACAACATGGCGAACAGCACTGCACTCGGAGGCCGTGCTCAGTCACAGAACACCACGGAACACCACGGAACATCACGGAACATCACGGAACACCA
>PVJL010020287.1:0-12314 GCA_004026885.1 Lyroderma lyra
AAATAGACCCCAAATACACACAGGCATCCGAAGGAAAAAAAATAATATTGGTGAAGGTTTCACACTCTTTAACTTCAATCTAAAACACACAATGACAATAATATAAGCAGCAGGATATTGGCAGAAATATAGGCACTCACACACCAATGAAGAAGAACTGAACACCCAGAAGTAATCCCATATATATATGTGAAGATTGTTTTTTATGGAAAGCCAAAAATATAACATGAAGCAAAGAATCCATTTTCCATAAACGGTGCTAGGGCACAGAGAATATCACATGCAAAAGAATGAAACTAGACTGAGAGTTTTCAACATATACCAAAATTAACTAAAACTGGACCAAAGACCTAAACATGCTATCAATAATGATAAATTGCATAGAAGAAAGCGTAAGTGCCAAACCATTAGATCTTGCTTCAGAAAGAGTTTGATGAATGTTACCTCAAAGGTAAGGGAATAAAAGTCAAAAGAAATGAATGGGACTGTACCCAATGCAAAAGCTTCTACACAGCCAAAGAAGCCATCAAGAAACAAAAAAGCTACCGACAGAGTGGGAGAAGACATTTGCAAACAATGATTGAAAGGGGGTTAAAACCTAAACTATATAAAGAACTCCTAGAACACAACAACAGACAAAAAAACAATCCCATGAACACATGGGCACAGGACTTGGACAGACACTTTCCCCAAGAAGACGGATTAATCAAACACCCAAGAGATACATAATAAATGTTTAAGTGCACTGGCTATTAGAGAAAAGCCATGAAATACCACTTCATACCTGTTATTAATAGAAAGGCTATGATCCACAAGACAAGTAATAACGAGTGTTGGAGAGGCTGTGGGAATAAAGAAATCTCATATGCTGCAGGTGGGCATGTCAATTGGCAGCAACTATGGAAAACAGTACAGAGGTTCCCCAGAATGTTAAGAATAAATATACCTTAAAATCAAGCAATCCCTTCTCTGGGTATCCACTCTCCAAATCTGAAAACATTCACTCATAGAGATTTACGTACCGCTGTGTTTCTTGCAGTACAAGTTATGGTGGTCAAGACATATGAACAACCAAAATGTTCTTCAAAAATTGATTGAATGCAGGAGATGTGGTACAAACACCCAGTGAATCACTACTCGCCCAGAAATAAAGATGAAACACTGACAATTGTGACAACATGGATGGGTCTGGAGATTACCATGATAAGGGAAATAAATCAAATAGAAGTTGCTCGGAACCATAGAACTTCACTCATACTTGGGATGTAAAAATTCAAGCAACAAAGAAAAATCCAAAAACACTTAATACAGACAGCACATTAGTGGTTGCAAGAAAGTAAGGAAAAAGAGAGGTGTTAGAAGAGGAAAGGGTGGGTCAAATATAGGGGGAAGGAAGAAGTGACTCTGGGTGCTGAAAGTCCAATGCAATATATGAATATGAATTATGTATTGTAGAAATTCACACTGGAAATATAATGTTACTAATCAATGTCACTGTCATTAAAATAATACATAAATAAAACCTAAACCATAAACCTGGCCTAAATTACAAAGAAACCCCAAACCTAATCGAACACCAAATCCAAACTTAATTTAAACAGAACCCTCAGCTTTACTATAAACTGAACCCTAACTGTAAATCTCTTAATATACTCAAGAAATAATCCTAAACAGAAATCTAACGTTAAACCGAGCCCTAGTAGAAAACCTGAGCCTTCCTATAACACTATCCCTGAAAGGAACCCATACTCGCTTTTAATGGAAACCAAACCCCAACTCGAATGTAAAAGCATCCCTGACCTCCAAGATAAATCTCACACTAATCCTAAAAACCGAATCATAAACTGTAATCTGCACCGCATCATTAAACCGGCACTTCTCCTACCCTATCTTAAAACGTAACTCCAAACTCAAAGGTAACTCGAAGCCTAAGTATAAAACTACCTATAATCATTAACTCACCCAAACCCTAACCCAAGGATATGCCTAACGAAAAACCTAACTCTATTCTCTAACTTTACCTCACTCTATCAATAGCCCTTCTACCCAGAGTTCTCATTTCAATGTTCTTAATACCATAAACTCAAAGCTTCTTCTAACCCCACCCAAACTCTTGCCGTGAACCTAACCTGAAACTTAACACATAGCCTAACTCAAGGATGGATCCTTACACTAATCATAACCACAATAGTACACATACCTCTCACCCACAACTTTACATACCCTGAACACAATCCACAATTTAACCAAAACTCTAACCTCAAAGCTAACTCTAAGGCTAACACCAAAGCTGAAACTACGCAGAATCTCATCTTTAACACAAGTCCTAAACTTAAATCTAAACCTCTTCCAGGGTCAAAGCTCCCCACTGCATCGCATTATGGAACTCACAATCATGACAGTTCTATTGTCTCCTGATTTGCTCTGGGGCCGCAAGACATCATAGCCCTTGATACAGCCTCGGGGCCCCGATTGGCTGGCCCTGCAACTGTGACATCGCGGTCAGACAATATTCTGATTATAGGTCCCTGGCGCCTTCCTCTTTCCATCAAGGAGGGTGGGTGCGCCCTGGAAGGGCTGTCTGCCTGCATCAGCCTGGGATCTGGTGGCCCAAGGGCGCTCCTGTTGCCGCCAAACCCCCTCTCCAAGCCTCTGCTCTCACCAGGGTACTGAAGATTTCAAATGGAAAATGTTGATGCATCACTTCATACCTATTTCAAGGCATTGCTTTATCCCAGATAAACCAGAGTAAAAGGGTGGTTTGTTCTGGTCAATTACGTACGTACTTTTGTCTGTTTTACCCTACACTTAGTGGTTGACTGGCTGGGACCATAATAAATGATGAATAGGCAGTCGTTCTCTTGCGGAGAATTTTAGGTGCGTTTAACATGAACACAACTTACTGTCTCTCTGTATGTTCTGTGAGATAGGTGAGCGTATATTTAGCAGTGGCATCCCCTCCTTTAACTGTACTCACACAACTGAACTGTTTTCCTAAGTGAAGAAGTAAGGCGGCAAGGGGTGGGGCCAACAAGCACACAATGCACTTTGATTATGATTTACAATTGACTTTTAAAAATACCAGAGTGATTGTGCGTGCATGCCTTCTAGAATATTTAAAATAGAAGCCTCTGGTATTTTTTTTATTTATGATATGTATTCTACTCAGAATTATAGTAAGTATTTCAGAAATAATCTTACACAACTAAAATACAGAATGGAACCTTGAGATAATGGGAAAAAGTCATTTATGTGCATTATTATTCATTTCATAGGTGATTGTCCTTTGTGCTCCGGGAGGAAGGAAGAAAGTGCTGGCATTTGTGTTTGGTATCTTGATGGGAAGTCATCCTCTCAATACTGATCTGATAACTGTAAAGAGATTTGAGAGTTGAGAAGTTATTCTTGAAAACATGAGAGAAGACTGAGTAGTGAGATCGATGATGAGCATTTGAATAGACTATGTGCGTTCAGGCCCCATTGCTGATTCTAGGTAAATGGAAAGTTGAAAAACACTTTTCATGATCTCAAATGCCAATGTGGTGGCAAAAATTTCAAAAAAAAAGGAATAAGTATTAAAACTATCACAAACACAATACCTAACTCAATGACGAACCTAACACTACACTTAGTCATAAATGAACCCTAAACCCAAACCTTACCCTAAGTTCCAAAGGAACGGATAATGTAATCTTAACCTTATCCCAAGCTTTAATCCTTACCCTAAACCTGGCCTATTCTCTAACATTAACCATGAACTCAATCCTAATTTACACGCTTACCCTGGAGTCAAAGCAAACCCTAACCCTAAACCTAAAACAAAATCTACTTGGAACATGAACCATGAACATAACCAAAATCCCTAAGCATAACCCTAAACCTAACCCTGGGCGTCAACATCATCTTGGCCCTCACCCTAACCAGCACCTGATCGTAAACTTAACCTCACAACTAACCTTATCTCTAATCACCATCCTAGTTGAAAGGTTCACACTTACCCTAAACCTAAGCTTAATGGGAGTCCTAAACCTAAACATACACCTGAAACATAAAAGAAATTTTAACCCAAAATCGAACTTCACACCTCACTCTAAACTTCATCCTACTCCTTCACTACATCGTGCACCAACCATAAACCCAGCATATAACCTACAAATCCCAATTTCAAAGTAAACCAAAAAACAATGGTTAGCCTAATCTTAACAGTAATCTTAAGTTTAATCACAACCTCAACCCAAACTTTAAAGGGAAACATAACAAGAACCCTATCCATAACACTAATAATAAACTCAGCCTTACACCAAAACCTAGGCTGTAAAATGAACCTAACACTATCCTTATACTTAATTAAAAACAAAAACTCAAACCTATACCTTAGTAAAAAAAAAATTCATTTTAAATTTTCATCCTAATCTCACAATTTATTCTTATCCTACACTAACACTAACCATCATCACAAAATCTGTTCTGAACCTAAACTCATTCTAAGATTTACCTAACTTGAAGCTTACTCAAAACGTAGTCCTAAGTGTAATCTGGGCCCTAAATGGAAACATAAATCTAACCCCACTCTCATACCAAACTCAAAACCTCATCTTAAACTTAAGTTAAAACATAACCGTTAATATATAACTGTAAAACTAACCCTAAACACAGCCCTTACTCTAACCCTAACGTTATCCCCAATTGCGAGCTAATCCCTGCCTCCAAGCTTACCATAAAACACGACTTCTTACCAAACTCTCAATTGAACCATGAATAAAACAAAAAGACCTAAACTTAAACACAAAATCTAATCTTAAACACAATCATACCTTTTGTTTTACTGCTAACCCTAATAATAAAATCAAATGTAACCTTATCTTTATCCCTTAGCCTAACTCAAAATGTAAACCATAACGTCTTCCTAAAGCTAAAGCAAGGCTTCCCTACAGCCCCTAACTTGGTCTTAAACCTAAACCACCCCTAATAAAAAACTAAAAAAAAACCTCAAACCTAACTCTAACCCTAAACCTAACCCTAAATATTATGCTAACCATAGCTCGTTACCTGAACTTAACATGGTTTTAACCTCATCAGTAACTAAACATATACCTAAACCTACCCATTACTTAACACGTGCTTTCCCTTAAACCAAATTCTAGAAATAACACTAAGCCTAATCATAACAGTAATTGAGAGTGAAACCCGAACTTCAAAAGTCAATATAACCCTAATCTTAACCCTCATTCTAATGACCAACTGAACGCTAACCCTAACCTTAGTTATAACTCTGAATCTAACTGATATCACCCACCTAAAACAGCAATAACCCTAAAGATCAGTCCAACACATACCCTAATATGTATGTTAACCCTAACGTCAACGCTGAGAAGTAACTTAACACAGGTGTTGAGGGACCTTTACACTGACAAACACAAGAGGTTAAAGGAAATTGAAGTTTTCTTTTGCTTTGCAAAAGCTTTTGAGTTTGATATAGTCCCATTCATTTATTTTTGCTTATAATTCCCTTGCCTTTGAGGACCGGGTTCTGAAGTCTTCCTTGAGTCCTGGGTCTATAAGTTTAGTACCAATGTCTTCTTCTATACAGTGTATTGTTACTGGCCTTATATGAGGTCTTTAATCTATTTTGAGTTAATTTTGGATGGAATATTACTCAGCTATAAGAAAAGATGATATATTGTCATTTGAAACAACATGGATGGACCTGGAGATCATCATGCTTAGGGAAATAAGTCACACAGAAAAATCAAAGAACTGTATGACTTCACTCATATGTGGAATATAAAACTGAAAACAAAAAAAAAAACGAAATGAACAAACAAATAACCCAAGGACACAATCAATAATTTAATGATTATTTGGGGACGAGGGGGTTAGGGAGTGGAGAAAAGGGAGGGGCTGGGAGAGGAGGGGGCGAAGCTAAATATAAGGTGATGTAAAGAATTGTAGCAATAGGTGGTGAACTGATTATACGTCAAGTTGACAATGCACAGTAGAATTTTATGTCTGAAACCTATGAAATCCTTGCTAACAGATGTCACACCAATAAGTCTACCAAGAAAAATGAATAGAAATAAATAAATAAATAAATGAATAAACGCTGAAAAAATAAGAAATTAAAAAAGGCACAGAGAAATGCAGAGATTTCATATTCATAAATGGGACGAATGTACCTCATTGAAATGGTCATGTTACACAAAGCAATGAACAGATTTAATGCCATCCCCATCAAAATTCCAATGAAAGGTTTTTGAAAAATTTCAAGAAAAACATCAACAGATTTCTATGGAATCAAAAAGACCCCAAATAAACACAGGCATCCGAAGGAAAAAAACAAAAATGGTGAAGGTTTCACACTCTTGGACTTCAGTCTATAACACACAATGACAATAATATAAGCAGCAGAGTATTGGCAGAAATATAGGCACACAAACACCAATGAAGAAGAACTGAAAAACCAGAAGTAATCCCACATATATATGTGAAGATTGTTTTTTGTGGAAAGCCAAAAATATAACATGAAACAAAGAATCCACTTTCCATAAACGGTGCTAGGTCACAGAGATTATCACATGCAAAAGAATGAAGCTACACTGACAGTTTTCAACATATACCAAAATTAACTAAAACTGGACCAAAGACCTAAACATGCTACCAATAATGATAAATTGCACAGAAGAAAGCGAAGGTCCCAAACCTGTAGACTTTGCTTCAGAAAGAGTTTGATGAATGTTACCTCAAAGGCAAGGGAAGTAAAAGTCAAAAGAAATGAATGGGACTGTACCCAACGTAAAAGTTTGTGCACAGCCAAAGAAATCATCAAGAAACAAAAAGGCTACCGACAGAGTGGGAGAAGACATTTGCAAGCAATGACTGAAATGGGGTTAAAACCTAAACTATACAAAGCACTACTAGATATCAACAACAGACAAACCAATCATCCCATGAACACATGGGCAGAGGACTTGGACAGACACTTTCCCCAAGAAGACAGATTAATCAAACACTCAAGACATACATACAAAATGTTTAAGTACACTGGCTATTAGAGAAATGCCATGAACTACCACTTCATACATGTTATTAATAGAAAGGATATGATCCACAGGTCAAGTAATGATGAGTGTTGGAGAGGCTGTGGGAATAAAGAACTCTCATATATTGCAGGTGGGCATGTCAATTGGTGGCAACGATGGAAAACAGTACAGAGGTTCCACAGAATGTTAAGAATAAATTTACCATACAACCAAGCAATCCCTTCTCTGGGTATCCACCCTCCAAATATGAAAACAAGTACTCATAGAGATATACATACCCCTGTGTTCCTTGCAGTACAAGTTATGGTGGTTAAGACATATCAACAAGAAACATGTTCTTCAACAATTGTTTGGATGCATTAGATGTGATACAAACACCCAGTGAAACACTACTCGCCCAGAAATAAAGATGAAACATTGCTGACTGTGACAACATGGATGGGTCTGGAGATTACCACGCTAAGGGAAATAAATCAAATAGAAATAGCTCGGAACCATAGAACTTCACTCATTCTTGGGATGTAAAAATGAATGTAACAAAGAAAAATCTAAAAACTCATAAATACAGACAACACATTAGTGGTGGCATGAAAGTAAGGAAAAAGAGACGTGGTAAAATAGGAAAGGGGTGTGAAATATAAGGGGAAAGAAGAAGTGACTCTGGGTGCTGAACGCACAATGCAATATATGAATATGAATTATGTATTATAGAAATGCACACTGGAAATGTAATGTTACTAATCAATATCATTGTCATTAATTTAATACATAAATAAAAATACCTAATCCAACAACAAATCCAAACTTAAATGAAAACAGAACCCTCAGCTTTATGATAAAATTAACCCTAACTCTAATTCTCATAATATACTCAGAAATAATTCTAAACTGAAATCTAACGCTAAACCGAGCCCTAGTGGAAAACCTGAGCCTTCCTATAACAGTGTCCCTGAAAGGAACCCATACTCGCTTTTACTGGAAACC
This sequence comes from Lyroderma lyra, assembly GCA_004026885.1. Classification (NCBI taxonomy): domain Eukaryota; kingdom Metazoa; phylum Chordata; class Mammalia; order Chiroptera; family Megadermatidae; genus Lyroderma; species Lyroderma lyra. The sequence goes on from PVJL010020287.1 coordinate 8,025, forward strand.
CAACCCCAATTCGAATGGAAAACCAACCCTGACCTCCAAGCGAAATCTCACACTAATCCTAAAAACCGAATCATGAACTGAAATCTGCACCGCACCATTAAATCGGCCCTTCTCCTACCCTATCATAAAATCTAACTCCAACCTCAAAGGTAACACGAAGCCTCAGTATATAACTACCCCTAAACATTAACTCTCCCAAACCCTAACCCAAGTATATGCCTAACAAAAAACCTAACTCTATCCTCAAACTTTACCTCACTCTATCAATTTCCGTTCTACCTAGAGTTCTCATTTCAATGTTCTTAATAGTATAACCTCAAAGCTTCTTCTAAACCAATCTAAACTCTAGCCCTGAACCTAACCTGAAACCTAACACATAGCCTAACTCAAAGATGGATCCTTACACTAATCATAACCACAATAGTACACATACCTCTCACCCCGAACTTTAATACCCTGAACACTAATCACAATTTTAACCAAACCTCTAACTTCAAAGCTAACTCTAAGGCTAACACCGAAGCTGAAGCTGCGCAGAATCTCATCCTTAAAACCAATCCTAATCTTACCACTCAACCTCTCTCAGGGTCACAGCTCCCCAGTGCATCGCATTATGGAACTCACAATCATGACAGTTCTATTGTTTCCTGATTGGCTCTGGGATTGCAAGACATCATAATCCTTGATAGAGCCTCGGGGCCCCAATTGGCTGGCCCTTCAACTGTGACAACTCGGTCTGCCAGTTTTCTGATTATAGGTTCCTGGTGCCTTCTTCTTTCCATCAAGGAGGGTGGGTGCACCCTGCAAGGGCTATCTGCCTGCCATCAGCCTGGGATCCCGTGGCCCAAGAGAGCTCCTGTTGGTGCCAAAACGCCTCTCTAAGCCTCTGCTCTCACCAGGGTAATGAGGTTTTCATGTGGATAATTTTGATGCATCACTTCATACCTATTTCAAGGCATTGCTTTATCCCAGATAAATTAGAGTAAAAGGGTGTTTTGTTCTGGTCAATTACGTACGTACTTTTGTCTGTTTTACCCTATACTTAGTGGTTGTGTGGCTTTGACTATAATACATGATGAACAGGCCGCAGATCTCTTGCGGAGGAATTTTAGGTGTGTATAACATGAACTCAACTTACTTCCTATCTATATGTTCTGTGAGATAGGTGAGCGTATATTTAGCAGTGGCATCCCATCCTTTAACTGTACTCACACCACTGAACTGTTTTCCTAAGTGAAGAAATGAGGAGGCAGAGGGTGGGGACAGCAAGCACACAATGCACTTTGACTATGATTTACAATTGACTGTTCAAAATACTATAGTGATTGTGCGTGCATGCTTTCTAGAATATTTAAAATAGAAGCCTCTGTTATTTCTTTTATTTATGATTTGTATTCTACTCAGAATTATAGTAAGTATTTCAAAGATACTCTTACACAACTAAAATACAGAATGGAACATTGAGATAATGGGAAAAAGAGATTCATGCGCATTATTATGCATTTCATAGCTGATTGTCATTTGCGGTCGGGGAGGAAAGAAGAAAGTGCTGGCATTTGTGTTTGGTATCTTGATGAAAAGTCATCCTCTAAATCCTGATCTGATAACTGTAAAGAGCTTTGAGATTTGAGAAGTTATTCTTGAAAACCTGAGAGAAGACTGAGTAGTGAGAACTATGATGAGCATTTGAATAGACTATGTGCTTTCAGACTCCATTGCTGCTTCTAGGTAAATGGAAAGTTGAAAAACTATTTTGATGATCTCAAATGCCAATGCGGTGGCAAAAATTAAAAAAAAAAGGAATAAGTATTAAAACTATCCCAAACACAACACCTATCTCAATGACGAACCTAACACTAAACTTAGTCATAAGTGAACCCTAAACCCAAACCTTAACCTAAGTTTCAAAGGAACTCATAATGGAATCTGAACTTTATCTCTTGCTTCAAATCTAAACCTAAACTTGGCCCATTCTTTAACATTAACCATGCACTCAATCCTAATATAAACCCTTACCCTGGAGTTAAAGCAAACCCTAACCCTAAACTTAAACAAAATCTACTTGGAAAATGAACCATGAACATAAACAAAATCCCTAAGTGTAACCTTAAACATAATCCCTGGGTGTCAACGTCATCTTGGCCCTCACCCTAACCAGAACCTGATCGTAAACTTAACCTCACAACTAACCTTATCTCTAATCACAATCCGAACTGAAAGATTCACACATACCCTAAATCTAAGCTTAATGGGAGTCCTAAAACTAAACATACATATGAAAATCTAAAAGTAATTTTAACCCCAAATCGAACTTCACACCTCACTCTAACCATCATCCTACCCCTTCATTACATCGTGCACCAACCATAACCCGAGAATATAACCTACAAAGAGCATTAAACCTAATCCCAATTTCAAAGTAAACCATAAAACAATGGTTAGCCTAATCTTAACAGTAATCTTAAATTTAATCACAACCTCAACCCAAACTTTAAATGGAAACTTAACAAGAACCCTATCCATAACACTGATCATAAACTCAGCCTTACCCCTAAACCTAGACTGTAAAATGAACCTAACACTATCCTTATACTTAATTAAAAACATAACTTCAAACCTAAACCTTAGTCAAAAAAAAATTCATTTTAAATTTTCATCCTAATCTCACAATTTATTCTTATCCTACACTAACACTAACCATCATCACAAAATCAGTTCTGAACCTAAACTCATTCTAACATTTACCTAACTTGAAGCTTACACAAAACGTAATCGTAATTGTAATCTGGCCCCTAAATGGAAACACAAATCTAACCCCACTCTCATACCAAACTCAAAACCTCACCTTAAACTTAACTGAAAACATAACCCTTAATATATAACTGTAAACCTAACCCTAAACAGAGCCCTTAATCTCACCCTAACTTTATCCCCTATTCAGAGCCAATCACTGACTCAAAGCTTACCGTAAAACACTACTTCTTACCAACCTCTCAATTGAACCATGAATAAAACAAAAAGACCTAAACTTAAACACAAAATCTAACCTTAAACAGAATTGGACCTTTTGTTCTACTGCTAACCCTAATAATAAAATCAAACCTAACCTTATCTTTAAACCTTAGCCTAATTCAAAATCTAAACCATAACGTCTACCTATAGCTAAAGCTAGGCTTCCCTAAAGCCCCTATCTTGGTCTTAAACCTACACCACACCTAATGAAAAACTAAAAAAATAACCTCAAACCTAACTCTAACCCTAAACCTAACCCTAAATATTATGCTAACCATAGCTAGTTACCTGAACCTAACATGGTTTCTAACCTCATCAGAAACTAAGCACATACCTAAACCTACCCATTACATAAGTCGTGATTTCCTTCAAACCAAATTCTAGAAATAACACTAAGCCTAATCATAACAGTAATTGAGAGTGAAACCCGAACTTCAAAAGTCAACATAACCCTAATCTTAACCCTAATTCTAATGACCAACTGAACGCTAACCCTAACCTTAGTTATAACTCTGACTCTAACTGATACCACCCATGTAAAAAGAGCAATAACCCTAAAGATCAGTCCCACACATACCCTAATTTGTTTTTTAACACTGTTCACCTGGCCATAACATGGAAACAACCAAAGTGCCCTGCGACAGATGACTGGATAAAGAAGCTGTGGTACATATACACAATGGAATATTACTCAGCTGTAAGAAAAGATGAAATATTGCCATTTGCAACAAAATGGATGAACCTGGAGATCATCATGCTAAGTGAAATAAGCGAGACAGAAAAAACAAAGAACTGCATGATTTCACTCATATGCGGAATAAAAAACTGAAAGCAAAGAAAAAAAAGAAATGAACAAACAAATAACACATGGACACAATTGAAAGTTTAATGTTTATTTGTGGACGAGTGGGATAGGGAGTGGAGAAAGGGGAGGGGGTGGGAGAGGAGGGGGGTAAGCTAAATATAAGGTGATGGAAAGAGAAGTCACATTAGGTGGTGAACTTATTATACATCAAGTTGTCAATGCACTGTAGAATTGGATGCCTGAAACCTATGTAATCCTTGCTAACAGATGTCACTCCAATAAGTCTAACAATAAAAATGAATTAAAAAAAAATACCTACTCAGGGGAGTTGGAATATCCAGGAATTTTGGGAAGGTCACAGATTTCTTTTTGGTATTCATTTGATAGTCTCTTTTGTTTCTTTGAATCTTCTCCAAATAACCCATTATTCACAGCAGATGGGTAATCAATGATCTCACTTATACCACTTACAT
>PVJL010020288.1:0-12306 GCA_004026885.1 Lyroderma lyra
TTGTATTTTCATTGTCAGTAATTTGTATATATTTTTATATCTCATTTTTATTGTTCTTTTATCCAGTCCTTTTTAAATGAGCTGTTCTTCATGTCCACGTATATGTGTTTTTTTCTGCTTTCCTTTTACATTTGATCTCCAATTTAAAATCATGGTGGTCTGAGGATACACATGGTATTATTTCAATCATCTTGAATTTGCTGAGGCTACATTTGTGTCCCAGCATTTGGGATGTCTTTGAGAATATTCCATGTGCACTAGAAAAGAATGAATAGTCTCCTTTTGCTGGAAGAAGTGTCCTGCCAATATCAATTATGGCCAATTGCTGTAATGTGTCATTCAGTGTTTATGTTTCCTTATTTATTTTCTGTTTGGTTGTTCTGTCCATGGCTGTTAGTGCGGTGTTTATGTCTCCAGCAATGATTGTGTATTCATCAGTTTCTCCTTTCAAATCAGTTAGTAGTTTCATTGTCTATTTTGGTGCATCCTGATTAGGAGCATATATATTAATTGGTGTCAAGTATAATTGTTGCTGTATTGTGCCTTTTATCATTATGTAATGTCCGTCCTTGTCTTTTCCTATCCCTTTTAACCTGATGTTTATTTCATTAGGTATAAGTATGGCAACTCCTGCTTTTCTAGGGTCACCATTAGGTTGAAGTATTGTTTCCCATCCTTTCACTCTGAAGGGAGACTGCACATAGGTAGATTCTGTTTTTTAATACAGTCTGCCACTGTGTGTCTTTTTATTGGTGAGTTCGGTCCATTAATATTTAGAGTGATGATTGATATAGGAGGATTTCCTGTGACCATTACTTATTTCTTTGTTTGATTTGTTTTATTTTTGTTTCTTTCCTGTTACCTCAACTGTGTTGATTTTTCCTGATGTTTTGTTTCAGGTCGAAGAGACTCTTTCAGTATTTCTTGGAGTGCTGGCCTTGTCCTTGCAAATTCCCACAGCTTCTGTGTGTCTGAGAAGGTCTTTATTCCACCTTCGTATCTGAAAAATAATATTGCTGGATAAATTATTCTTGGCTATAAGTTACTCTCTTTTCAATTTTTGTATATTGGATTCCATCCTCTTCTGGCTTACTGCATTTCTGCTGAGAAATACGATGCCATCCTGATGTGTTTTCCTCTAAAAGTTAGGGTTCTCTTTTCCCTGGCTGACTTGAGAATTCTCTCTTTCTCTTTAGTTTGGGATATCTTTAGTACCATGTGTCTTGGAGAAGATCTGTCAGGGACCTTGTTTTCAGGGGACTTGTTTTCTTTTTCTACTTGTGGTTCCAGGTCTTTCCATAGGATTGGAATGTTCTCATCTAGTATTTGTTTGAGTGTGCTCTCTGTAGAACGCTCTACCATTCCTCGATTACTATTATCTTGAGCTTGTTTTGTCCAATGGAGTCAGATAGTTCTTGCAGAATTTTTTCAATATTTTTGCTTCTATATTCCCTTCCTTCCTCTTTCTTAGCTGTTTCCAAGTTCTGATTTTCAATATCAATAATTATTTCCTCCATGTGGTGGGCCCTGTTTCCTATGGCAGTATTAATTTCTCCGTTCATTTATTGTCGTGTTTATCTCTCACATTTATATCTCAATCTTCCTTAGGGTTTGAATTTCTTTGTTAAATTCTTCCTTTTGTTAATGGACTTTTATTTTATGTCATTCATCTCCTTATTTATGTTGTTTAAATCAGTCATGGTGCTCTGCCAGTATGTTTTCATTTCTCTCAGAGCCTTTAGAATGGCTACTTGAAGTTCTCTGTCACTTATGCCAGAAACTTCTAGATCGAAGAGGCTGTCTTCATAAATTTCCTGATCTTTTGGAGGAGTTTTAGTTTTAAGTAATTCATCCTGTATGCTAGTTTCTTCCTCATTGACATGAGTGCGTTATGTTCAGTGGTAGTACACGAAAGTCCACATTGGTACTTTTGTGGAGTCTTGGTTAGGGCAGACACAAGGTGTCACTGCGGGGCGCAATTTTTAGGAGAGAGGGGTTGTCTATTTCTTATTTCTGGTCTCCTGCTACATTTGGAGTCAGTGTGCATCTGTCATGGTCCCTTCACTTCCTGCATTTTGTTGGTTGGGGAGGCTGTAGGAAAGTTAATATGCCAAGAAAAGGCACACTGGCTCAACTCCTCCTTCTGCCCTCTGCTGGGGAAGCTGGGTGATGCGGGTCAAGTCTGCTCCTGCTGGCTGGGGCGAATGCTATTAAAAACCGCCTTTCTTTCCAGGCCTGCTCCAGCGACCGAGTGTTGGGACAGAGTCTGTGGACTGAAACTAATTTTAGGAGCCAGGGGCATGCGAGCAGGCATGCACTCAACACCGACGATGTAGTTTTGACCTCGCCTTAGAAAGGGAGCCCGTTTGTGTATACGGTGGGCTGTATGGCAACTGTAGCTCAGTGCAGGAGACGCAGGAGCAGCACCAGCAGCAAGTCAAACTTCACAGTGGGCAGGAAAGGAAGCCGCAGCCTAGTGCAGGGGTCGTGCGCTCTCTGCTTGTCAGCCGGCTATCCTCCGCAGTCGGCCGCAAACAGGAACTGTGGGCTGCGACCAGGAACCCCAGGCCTGCACAGGAACCGTGCGTGCCTGCGTAGTTTTTCCCAAGAGAGCCTAGTGCCACATTGTCGTCTGTGCAGTTCAGACTCCTTGCTCTGCCCTGCTAACAGTAAAAAGTTACAGAGGCTGGCTCCCAAGCTCTGTGTCCAAATCGCCGCTCCAAATTCCAGCTCTCCAGCAGAGCTCCCCAATGACTCCCACTGTTCTGCCACTTTGCTAGGACTTTTCCTCTTGTCTCCTCTTGTTCTCTCACCCTACCATGCACTGCACTGCTCCTGGATGGTCACCACCGATCGGGTCCTGTTACGATCTGTATTTGATCCCTCCCCTCTCTCCGACTCGACCCCTTCTCTCTAACCTTCAGGTGCTTACATGCAATACATGGACTTATCAGCTGCTCTTTTTGTCACTCAGAGTCGTCTTTCTTGGAACCTGGGGGTTTTTCAATTGTGTTTTCTGGGAGAGACTTTAGGGACATCCTATCCAGTCACCATCTTGCCTTCCAAACTCCAAGCATTGAAGAGAATTTTTTGAACATCAACAAAAATAAAAGGTTATATTTATTATGTGGAACCAGCAACCGTTAATCATGTGATGTCTTCTCTTCTGGTTATTGGATGCCCCTGACTATTGACAGAATGTGAAAAGTTCATGAGGGTTCTGAAAATCCAAGTTGCAAAGTTTTATTCAAAGAGAGAAGTATGGGCATGGCAGATTAATGTACGAGGGTCCAAGGCACACAGTTGCACTGAACGTTGGGTCAGCTCCTCTTTCACAGAAAATATACAGGCAGATTCTTCAATATCAAGATGTGGTCACCTGTAAAAAATCACAGGTAGAATCGGGCCACAGTAAACTTTCCTTGCAACTAGCCAAGCTCAGGTAAGCTCGTTTTCTGATATCAGGCTCACTGTTGACTGAGCAGTAGCCATATGAATTATTTTATTTGTAGCTAACTAAGCTCAGCTGAACTTGGTTCCTGCTAGCCCCCTCAAGTTTATTTGTATTAATTCTTTTGCTGTATAATCACTATCATCTGCCCAAATTCACAGTTCCTTCTGGAGAACATGTGGGACACATAAAAACAATCACTATGCTGGAATTCATTTAACATCTGACTTTATTTCAACTTTCAAATTGAATTCAAACCTGGCACTATTACTGTGAAGAATCAAATTTCAATAAAATAAGTGTGTCATCTTTTAGCATTTTTCTAAGAAAAAGCAAAAGAATCATCAAGATTTACCAAAAAGCAAAGGACTAACAGAACTTTGAGTAGAATAGAAGTGTTAAGTTAAACAATTGATTTGAATGATTACTTATACTAAAGGACAATTGTTTACATGAGTGGTATCTAACACTTTGGCTTCTCTGGGCCCCATTGCAAATAGAATTCTCTTGGGTAACACATAAAATACAGTAGTAATAACAATAGCTCATAAGATATAACAAAAAATGACACAATTTCGTACAACCACTGTTAAAGGCAGGTTAGAGTTTCCTCAGAAAACTGGGAATAGAGTTCCCATTTGACCGAGCAATCTGTCTCCTGGTGGTCAACCCCAAAAACCTGAAACCTTTGTCCACAAAGACTTATGTCCCCCAATGTTCATTGTAGCACTGATCACAGTGGACATAACATGGAAACAAACAAAGTGCCCTGGGACAGATGACTGGATAAAGAAGCTGAGGTACATATACGCAATGGATTATTATTCAGCTATAAGAAAAGATGAAATAGTGTCATTTGCAACAAAATGAATGAACCTGAAGATCATCATACTTAGTGAAATAGGTCAGACGGAACAAAGAACTGTATGATTTCACTCATATGCGAAATATAAAACTGAAAGGAACAAAGAGATAAGAAATGAACAAACAAACAAAAACCCATGGACATAATCAATAGTTCAATGTTTATTTGGGAATGAGTGGGTTAGGGGGGGTGGAAAAGGGGAGGGGGTGTGGGAGGATGGAGGGGAAACTAATTATAAGGGGATGGAAAGAGAACTCACACTGGGTGGTGACATTATTATACAATAAGTTGACAATGCACTATAGAATTGTATGCATGAAACCTATGTTATCCTTGCTAACAGATGTCACCCCAATAAGTCTAACAATAAAAATGAATTTTAAAATTTTTCTCCCATGTTTTAGAAGTAAAATATCCAACGAGCTTCATATTAGGCAGGCCTGACCAACCTGTGGCCCAGGACGGCTTTGAATGTAGCCCAATACAAATACTTAAAAGGTAACAAATCGTGTCATTTTTTGTTATATCTTATGAGATATTGATAGTACTACTGTATTTTATGTGTTACCCAAGAGAATTCTATTTGCAATGTGGCCCAGAGAAGCCAAAGTGTTAGATACCACTCACGTAAATGATTTTCCTTTAGTAAAACTGATAATTCAAAACACTTGCTTAACTTAACAGTTCTATTCTACTCAAAGTTCTGTTAGTCCTCTGCTTTTTGGTAAATCTTGATGATTCTTTTGCTTTTTCTTAGGAAAATTCTAAAAGATGACACACTTATTTTATTGAAATTTGATTCTTCACAGTAATGGTGCCAGATTTTAATTCAATTTGAAAGTTGATATGAAATCAGATGTTAAATGAAATACAGCATAGTGATTGTTTTTATGTGTCCCACATGTTCTCCAGAAGGAACTGTGAATTTGGGCAGATGATAGTGAATAGACAGCAAAAGAGTTAATACAAAAAAAAAAAAAAACTTGAGGGGGCTAGCAGAAACCAAGTTTAGCTGAGCTTAGTTAGCTACAAATAAAAGAACTCATACGGCTACTGCTCTCTCTACAGTGAGCCTGATCTCGGAAAACGAGCTTACCTGAGCTTGGCTAGCTGCAAGGAAAAGTTTACTGAGGCCCGATTCTACCTGTGATTTTTTTACAGGTAACCACATCTTGATATTGAAGAATCTGCCTGCACATTTTCTGTATAAGTAGAGCTAACCCAAAGTTCAGGGCAACTGTGTACCTTGGACCCTGCTACATTAATCTGCCATGCCCATACTTCTCTCTTTGAATAAAACTTTCCAGCTTGGATTTTGAGATCCCTCATGTACTTTTCACATTCTGTCAATAGTCAGGGACATCCAATAACCAAAAGAGAAGAAATTACATGACTAACTGTTGCTGGTTCCACAAATAAAATATAACCTTTTAATTTTATTGATGTTCATAAAAATCCCTTCAATGCTTGGGGGTGGAGGGCAAGATGGTGACTGGAGAGGAGTTCACTAAAGTCTCTCCCAGAAATCACAATTGAACGGCCGCCAGGATCCAAGAAAGGGGACTCTGAGTGACAAAAAGAGCAGCTGAGACGTCCATGTATTGCAAGTAAACACCTGAAGTTTGGAGAGAAGGGGGCGAGTCGGAGAGAAGGGAGGGATCAAAGACAGATTGCAACAGGACCCGATTGGGTGTGACCATCCAGGAGCAGTTCAGTGCTTGGGAGGGGGCGAGGACAAGATGTGACAAGATGAAAAGCCCTAGCAAAGTGGCAGAACAGTGTGAGTCATTGGGGAGCTGGGCTGGGGAGCTGGCATTTAGAGCGGCGTGTAGGGGAAAGAGCTTGGGAGCCAGCCTCTGTAACTTTTGTGTGTTAGCAGGGTATAGCAATGACTCTGAACTGCAGAGATGACATTGTGGCCCTAGGCTCTCCTGGGAAACACAACGCAGGCACGCACAGCTCCTGCGCAGGCCTAGGTTTCCTGGTCACAGCCCGCAGTTTCTGGTTGCAGCCCACTGCGGGGGCTAGCCGGCTGCCAAACGGACAGCGCACGACCCCTGCACTAGGCTGCGGCTTCAATTCCTACCCGCTGTGAAGGTTGACCTGCTGCTGGCGCTGCTCCTGCGGCTCCTGCATGAGGCTACAGTTGCCACACCGCCCACTGCAAACACAAACTGGCTCCCTTTCTACCGCGGCATCAAAACAACATCTTCGGTCTTGTGTGCATGCCTGCTCACATGCCCCTGGCTCCTAAAATTAGTTCAGTCCACAGACTCGGCCCCAACACTTGGTGGCTGGAGCAGGCCTGGAAAGAAAGGCGGTTTTTATAGCATTCGCCCCAGCCAGTAGGAGCAGCCTCGACCAACATTACCCAGTTTCCCCAGCATAGGGCAGAAGAAGGAGATGTCCCAGTGTGCCTGTTCTTGGCATCTTACCTTTCCTACAGCCTCCCCAACCAACAAAATGCAGGAAGTGAAGGGACCATGACAGATGCACACTGACTCCAAATGTAGCAGGAGACCAGAAATAAGAAATAGACTACCCCTCTCTCCCAAAACTTGCCCCTGCAGTGCCACCTTGTGTCTGCCCTACACCAAGACTCCACAAAAGTACAAATCTGGGCTTTTCTGCACTACTACTGAACATAACGCACTCATGTCATTGAGGAAGTAGCCAGCATACAGGATGAATTCCTTAAAACTACAACTCCTCAAAAATATCGGAAATTTATCAAGACAGGCTCTTAGATCTAGAAGTTTCTGGCATAAGTGACAGAGAACTTCAAGTAGCCATTCTCAAGGCTCTGAGTGAAATGAAAACATACTGGCAAAGCATCATGACTGATTTAAACAATAGAAATAAGGAGATGAATGACATAAAACAAAACTCCATGAACAAAAGGAACAATTTAACAAAGAAATTCAAACTCTAAGGAAGATTGAGATATAAATGTGAGAGATAAATAGGACAATAAAAGAAGTGAGCAACTAAATACTGCCATAGGAAACAGGGCCAACCACATGGAGGAAATAATTTTTGATTATGAAAATCAGAACATGGAAACAGCGAAGAAAGAGGAAGAGAGGGGATATAGAAGCCAAAGGATTGAAAGAATTCTGCAAGAACTCTCTGACTCCATGAGAAAAAACAACATCAGGATAATGGTAATCGAAGAATTGCTAGAACATTCTGTAGAGAGAACACTCAAACAAATACTAGATGACAACTTTCCAAACCTATGGAAAAACCTGGAACCACAAATAGAAAAAGAAAACAAGACCCCTGAAAACAAGGACCCTGACAGTTCTTCTCTAAGACACATGGTTCTAAAGATATCCAAAACTAAAGAGAAAGAGACAATTCTCAAGGCAGACAGGGAAAAAAAAAACTCTAACTTTTAGAGGAAAACTGATCAGGATGGCATCCTATTTCTCAGCAGAAATGCAGCAAGCCAGAAGAGGGTGGAATCCAACATACAAAAACTGAAAAGAGAGTAACTTATAGCCAAGAATAATTTATCCAGCAAAATTATTTTTCACATATTAAGGTGCAATAAAGACCTTCTCAGACACACAGAAGCTGAGGGAATTTGCCAGGACAAGGCCAGCACTCCAAGAAATATTGAAAGAGTCTCTTTGAACTCAAACAAAACATCAGGAAAAATGGAACAAAGTTGGGGCAAAAGGAAAGAAACAAAAATAAAAGAAATCAAACAAAGAAATAAGTAATGGTCACAGTAAATCCTCCTGTATCAATCATCTAAATGTTAATGGACCGAACTCACCAATAAAAAGACACACAGTGGCAGACTGTATTAAAAAACAGAATCTACCTATGTGATGTCTCCAAGAAACACACCTCAGCCATTAGGAAAAACACAGACTCAGAGTGAAAGGATGGGAAACAATACTTCAACCAAATGGTGACAAGAGAAAAGTAGGAGTTGCCATACTTATACCTAATGAAATAAACGTTAGGTTAAAAGGGATAGGAAAAGACAAGGACGGACATTACATAATAATAAATGGCACAATACAGCAACAATTATACTTGACACTAATTAATATATATGCTCCTAACCAGAATGCACCAAAATAGACAAAGAATCTACTAACAGATTTCAAAAGAGAAACTGATGAATACACAATCATTGTGGGAGTCATAAACACTGCACCAACAGCCATGGACAGATCAACCAAACAGAAAATAAATAAGGAAACATCAACACTGAAAGACACATTACAGCAATTGGCCATAATTCATATTGGCAGAACACTTCTTCCAGCAAAAGGAGATTATTCCTTCTTTTCTAATGCAAATGGCATATTCTCAAATATATCCCACAGGATGGAACACAAAAGTAGCCTCAGCAAATTCAAGATGATTGAAATTATACCATGTGTATCCTCAGACCACGATGCTTTGAAATTGGAGATCAACTGTAAAAGGAAAGCAGAAAAAAACACATATACGTGGAGATGAAAAACAGCTCATTTAAAAAGGACTGCATAAAAGAACAATAAAAGATGAGTATTAAAAATATATACAAATTACTGACAATGAATATACAACATACCAGAATTATTGGGACACAGCGAAAGCAGTGATAAGAGGGAAATTTATGTCAATACAGGCCTGTCTTAAGAAACAAGAAAAATCACAAGGAAACAACGTAACATAACATCTTAAAGAACTAGAAATAGAAAAGCACAAAAATCCCAAAATCAGAAATAATAAAAATTAAAGCAGAGCTATACCAATTAGACAACGGGAGGACAATAGAAAAAATTAATATTACACAGAGCTGGTTCTCTGAGAGATTCCAGAAAATTGAAAAGACCTTGGCGAGACTAATCAAAGGATGAAAAGAAAGGACACATATATCCAAAATTAGATATGAAAGGGGAGAAATTACCACGGTATCACAGAAATACATAGGATTATAAGAAAATATTATGAAGAACATTATGCCACTGAATTTAACAACCTAGAAGAAATGGACAAGTATCTAGACACTTATAGCTTACCTAGATTGAACCAAGAAGATCTCCATAATCTAAATAGACCAATTCATAGTGAAGAGGTTAAAATGACTATCCATAATCTCCCTAAAGGAAAAACCCATGGACCAGATCTTTTCACCAGTGAGTTTTACCAAGCATTCCAAGCATAGTAATCACCTATCCTACTCAGACTCCTCCAAAAAATTGAAGAAGAAGCACTACTTCCTAACTCGTTCTATGAGGCCAACATTCCTCTAATACCAAATCCTGGCAAAGACAATAAAAATAAAGAAAACTATAGGCCAGTATCTCTGATGAACAAAGATGCAAAAATTCTAAACAAAATAATAGCAAACAGAATGTAGCGATGCATCAAAAAGATCTAACCACAAGATCGAGTGGTGTTCATCCCAGGAACACAAGGATGGTTCAACATACAAAAATCAATCTATGTGATACATCACATAAACAAAATCAAAGATAAAGGACGTATGACCATTTCCCATTGATGCAGAAAAAGCTTTCAACAGGATATATCATCCATTTAAGAACAAAACACAAAATAAAATAGGTATAGAAGGAAAGCATCTCAACATCATAAAGGCCATATATGACAAGGCCTCGGCTAACAGCATACTCATGGGGAAAAGCTGAAGCCGATTCCTTAAAATCAGGAACAGGATAGGGAATGTCCCCTGTCACCACTGTTATTGAATAGAGTAATGGAAGTGCTAGACACAGGAATCGGGCAAGAGAAAGGAATCAAATTTATCCAAATTGGGAAACAGGTCAAATTGTCCCTATTTGCCGATGACGTGACGCCTAATATCAAAAATTCCATAGATTCTACCAGGAAACTATTAGAAGCAATAAACAAATATAGTAAAGTCGCAGGATACAAAATAAATGTAAAAAAATCAACAGCATTCATATATACAAACAAAAAATCCACAGGAAAAAAATGAGGGAATCAATTCTCTTTGCTATCAACACAAAATGAATGAAATACCTGAGGTTTAAGTTAATGAAGAGAGTGTCACACTTATACACAGAAAAGTATAAGACACTTTTGAAAGAAATTGAAACAGACTCTAAGAGGTGGAAAAATATCCCCTGTTCATGGAGAGGAAAATTTAACATTGTTAAAATGGACATTCTCCTAAAGCAATCTACATATTTAATGAAATGGCCATGAAAATCCCACAATCATACTTTCATGAAATAGATAAAAGAATTAGTAAATTTATATGGAAACATAAATGACCTTGAATTGCCAAAGAAATACTTCATTAATGAATAAGGGTGTTGGCATTACATTCCCTGACTTCAATTAATATTACAAAGCATCAAGAGTCAAAACAGCTTGGTACTGGCAGAAGAACAGAAATAAAGACCAATAGAATAGAACTGAAAACCCAGAAATAAACCCACAGATTTATGGAAAAATAATTTTCGATAAAGGAGCAAAAAACATACAATGAGGAAAAGACACCCTCTTTAGTAGGTGTTGCTGGGAAAACTGGAATAATATATGCAAAAAATGAACTTGAGCTGTGAACTCTCCATATACAGAAAATAACTCGAAATGGATTAAAAAACTTCATATCAGACCTGCAACAATCAACTGTATAGAATGAAATATAGGTACTAAACTTATAGACTTAAGACTCCAGGAAGACTTCATGAACCTGACCTCAAAGGCAAGGGAAGTAAAAGCAAAAATAAATGAATGGAATTTTATCAAACTAAAAAGCTTCTGCACAGGAAAAGAAACCATCAACAAGGCAAAGAGACAGCCAACTGAATGGTAGAAAATATTTGGAAATAACGCATCAGATAAGTGTCTAATATCTAAAATATATAACGAACTAATAAGGCTTAATAACGAAAAACAAACAATGCAATTATAAACTGGGCAGAAGAACTAAACTGGCACTTATCGCACGGAGAAGTACAAATGGCCAGCAGACAAATGAAAAAATGTTCAACCTCGTTAGCTATCAGGGAAATGCAAATCAATATCACAATGACTTATCACTTCACACATGTTAGAATGGCTATTATCAACAAGACTAGAAATAACAAGACCTGGAGAGGATGTAGAGAAAAAGGGACTCCGGTACAGTGCTGTTGGAATGAAAACTAGTACAACCACGGTTGAAGGCAGTTGGAGGTTCCTCAGAAAACTGGGAATGCAGTTCCCATTTGACCCAGCAATCCGACTCATGGGGGTCTACCCAAAAAACCTGAAAACCTTTGTCCACAAAGACTTATGTCCCACAATGTTCATTGCAGCACTGTTCCCACTGCCCATAACATGGGAACAAACAAAGTGCCATGCGACAGATAACTGGATAAAGAAGCTGTGGTACACATACAAAATCGAATATTACTCAGCTATTAGAAAAGATGAAATAGTGTCATTTGCAACAAGATGAATGAACCTGAAGATCATCATACTTAGTGAAATAGGTCAGACGGAACAAAGAATTGTATGATTTCACTCATATGTGGAATATAAAACTGAGAGGAACAAAGAGATAAGAAATGAACAAACAAACAAACAACCCGTGGACATAATCAATAGTTCAATGTTTATTTGGGAATGAGTGGGTTAGGGAGGGGAAAAAGGGGAGGGGGTGTGGGACGATGGAGGTGAAGGTAATTATAAGGTGATGGAAAGAGAACTCACACTCGGCGGTGAACTTACAATAAGGTGACAATGCACTGTAAAATTGTATGCATGAAACCTATGTTATGCTTGCTAAACGATGTCACCCCAATAAGTCTAACAATAAAAATGAATGTTAAAAATTTCTCCAGTGTTTTAGAAGTAAAATATCCAACGTGATTCATATAACGCAGGCCTGACAAACCTGTGGCCCAGGATGGCTTTGAATGTAGCCCAATACAAATACATAAAAGGTAACAAATTGTGTCATTTTTTGTTATATCTTATGAGCTATTGTTAGTACTACTGTATTTTA
>PVJL010020289.1:0-12303 GCA_004026885.1 Lyroderma lyra
TAATGACATCAAGGTCCTCAAACTGTGCTTGAGAGCTATAGAGTTCTCCAGGATGTATTTCCATGCATCTGCATGTTGCTGTACAACAGGTCTTTCAATAACTGCTTAGTGTACCATGAATTGGTTGGAACATCATTAACTTACCCATCCCTTATGGCTGGGCATAACTTAAAGTAAAATCGTGCACAACCCCATTATCAAGCTGTATTTGTATACTTTCTAAAAACGTTACAAAATTATGCATGAACCTCTATTTTTTTTCCCACTCATCAGGTATCTTTAGTGTATCTTGTACATGACTTATGACAATTCTTCTTTTCCAAATTTAGCCCAGAAAAGCCAAAAGATGGGACATCTTTGAAGTAGACTCTCTGTTTGCACCTTTTGCCACTTCTTCTTGGACTCAATAGGTCACATGATTAAACTATGTCTTTAAAGTACTGTGTTCTTCTCTACTTGTTCTAGAAAGCACATATTTGAAAAAAAATGAATGATAGGATTTAGGACTTAGGTCACAGTTAAGATTGCATTTAAACAAATAATAAAAAAAGTGGCTTCCCTGTCAGTGTTGAATGTGTGGTTTTGGCCCCAAGTTCTGTAGTGCTCAACCAAATGACGTATTTCACATTCAGATTCATGTAACATTCTAAGGTAATGAATGCTGTGCTAGGTGACTTCAGAGCCAATATGCCCTATGGGGTTTCCCAGGTTAGACTCAGAGTGTGAACTAGTATCAATTTCTAGTGTTTTGCTTGTTTTAAGATAAGAATCAGAACTGGAGTATTTTAACCCTCCAGACTACCTACTTATTTTCCTCAATGTCATAAAAAATTATGTTTATTTGCTTAAAAAGGAACACATGACCAAGAATTTCAGTTGATTATTCAGCAGGAATACCAGAAGTGTGAGGGATGCATAATATTTGAGGTAATAAAGCACAATAAAAAATGGGAGTTTCTAACCTGTTGTTTTGGGTTAAGAGTGCTGTATTTCTCAGTTTCTTCCAGAGCCATGGGCTCATCTGTAGAGAGTGGAGACAGTAAAAGAAAAGCTATCTCCTGTCCTTCTGTCTTCAGTTGTAAGAATGCCGATCCCACATTAAAAGAGGCCCTGTGGGAAACAAAGTGGAATTTTTATTATTGTCTGTGGCCATTGTAACAGCAAAATAAGTTTCTGTGCATGTAAATATGTTCAATTAGTTTAGCACACTCATTTCAAAATTTAAATTCAAGAAAGATTATCTTTCAATTAAGTAAAGACGCATTTATTTTAGTAAGGTGTGTTAGCTGATTCCCAGTAGGGGGTCCAGGATGCTGCCAGGGCAGCTGGTGCACCTCAGGGGTCTCGTTCTGTCAGCTCTGAGATCTCAGTAATTCAGGGAAGCCATGTGTAAATGGAGAATTGGAAACAACCACTGGGTAGTGGGTCAGATATGCAACAGGTAAATGTCTTTATTAGCTAAGCATCTCACCTGGCCTAATTTGTGGTGCACTTTCTTTTTGTACAGGGAGACACTTTCATTTGTGGCCATTCAAGAATATTTCTCATGTCAAAAAAATAAAAAAACAAGTTTATTTTTACATTTTACTTTATGGGATTCTCTTGCCAGGCCATTTGAATGACAAATAGTGTTGAAAATTATTTAAAAAGAAGTGAAATGATATTTTCTCTCATTTATTTTTATTTATTTTTATTGTTTTATGTGAGTAGATCCCCGATTGGGGATCAAACACAGGTTGCAGCATTGAAAGCACTGAAGCCTTAGTGATTACACCACCAGGGAACTCCCTCTCTCATTTTCTATGTTGGTAATCCATCAGACAATTAGCAGCTACAATACTTTAATTTTCTGTGGCATTAGTAAAAAAATGATCAGTTATTTATTTTTATTTTTAGTGTAAGGAAATATGAAGAAAAATAAGGTATGTAAATAGTTGAAAAGTTAATTAACGAAGTAATAAATTAAATGAAAATTATGTCTGCCATGATTCCTAAAAAATGTAATGCACTGAATACTCTTAGCATATACAGGTTTCTGTAGATTCTCTGAATCTTTTATTTTCTTCCTAAATAACAAATGTATGTATTTAGGAAAGTCTTGGGCCTAGTAATGCCCATTTTTTAATTCTGACACTGAAGTTAAGTTTTAATAACTTGATTGTGGTATAAAGATTTGTCTGAGTTTTTTAATCTTATTTTTAACAAAAGACACAAAAGTATACTTATTAGTTGTTTTTAGCACTATCTCTTGTCTTCCTGTCATAAAAAGTGAAAGCTTAGCTTCCTCACTCACTGTGGAGACTCATTTCCCTCTCCCTGTTGCCTCTACATGAATCATGGATTTCATTAAATCAAAATCAGAGTTTACATTACAATGACTATGCAAACAGTGTTCAGGGCTGAGACAGTTCTCTGGCTGGGCCTCATGCTTATCTACACTCTATTCTTTTTTTTAAATATTCCTGAAACCTGAGCACTATTGCACTTCTGCAGGATAATCCGCTCTCCCTCTTTCTAGCCAACTGGTCTTCCTGCTTCCATAAAAATATTTTCGTACTTAACAATCTAGTAATACAACAAAGTTGACTGTCAGACAGAGATAGTACATTTGAGCTGCACTAACCAAATACCTGGTGAATCTTCATTTGTGTGTGTGAAATTAATTTCCAGAATTAATTCCCTTGTCTGCTTTCTCACAGCTACTCTCCCCTTGCCAGTGTTGTAATATTAGTCACATGTCTATTAAATATGTATTTCATCTACTAAATACATCTGCTCCATTTTTTTTCTGAAACAACATTTCTCAAACTTTCGTTAATTTACTCTAGTATAGAGTAGTTTTTCCTAGGCCTGCACTGTACTGGTTTTCCTGGAAGATCCCTTTGAATCATCTGGGATCTCACCGAACTATTTTTTTTGTTTTTTTTGTTTTGTTTTGTTTTTTTGGTTGGATCCCTATGTCCAGGCCCTAGTTTTCCCTGTGTCTTGTTAAACTCCCTATTTTTCTGGTGCACATTTCCCTGTGAAAAGGGCAGGTTTTCAGAGCTCTAGCCATCTGAAATGCCTCCTATTTAATTAAGTATAGAATTCTAGGCTGGTACTAGTTTTTGTTATTCTGAAGACATTTCTCCTGTTTTCTCATTGATAGTATTTTTTTAAATCTGTTCACAGTGTATAATACATTGTACATTACCCATTCAATCACTCCACTCCCTCCCTTCCTTCTCTGGAAGCTTTAGGTACCTTCTCTATCTTTGTGATTCTAAAATTGTGTGTTATAGTTTGGTATGGACTTTTTCATTCTATTGGGGCCATTATGTCTGCAGATTTTCTCTCCTTTCAGTGTATGTTTTTGTTTCTTTGATTTTTTTCTATTCCTTTTTGTTTGAAGTATCCCTGTTGTTCAGATGTTGAAACTCTCGGACCCTTATTCCTTCACAAATATCTCAAATTTCCTTTCTCCTGTTTTCCATTTTTTCTTTTTCACCTACTTCCTGGAGATTTCCTTGACTTAGTGTGCCCTTGCATTCAACACTTTGTTTTGACTGTTTTATTATTAATTAATTGAGTTCTCTTACATTCTGGCATTCTTTCATAATTGCATTTGACTCTCTCACCAGTAGAATTTGCCTGTCTGAGGTTAAGAATGATTTCCTTTAAGTTTTTATTTGGTCCTGAATGTTATCACTGCCTTTAATTTCCTTCTTGTTGTTTTGATCTCTCTCATTTGGGGGCACTTCTCTCAGATGTGTGGGGGTACCTGGCTCTCTCTTGATCTAATTGGAAGCACCAGGAATGAGCAGAACTTTTGTTACTTGATGGGTCTCACTGCAAAAAATTAGATGTCAAGCCTCTGAATTCTGAGCCTGCCTTGGGTTCTCTAAGACAAACTGGCTCTCTAGTTCCTGTCCCAGCCACACTTTGTCGACACTAGGGTTGTGTTTCTTTTGTTCTGTCAGGTCAGTTACCACTGCTTTATCTAAACTTGTGCTTCCTAATTTTAAAAATCATCTTCTCTTTAACCTGTATCTTGTAGAATCTTTTTATGCCTTTAATTCTAAAGAGATATCTGTGAAAGGAAGGGGAGAGAGGAAATAGATTCATGGTCAGTCCATTAGGTTTAAATCAAACTCAGAACAGATAATTAAAGTGAAAATCAAAGTTTAATGTTTTTATTTAATATAATAATATTGACACATACAATCTTTTTGGATATGTCAATAATTTGCTTACTACACTTTTATACTAAGGCCTTGATTAAGAATTCTATTCAAACCATGCATGCTGCCTACTGTTCTAATAACATGAGACATCAATAGTGTAGCTTTCATTAATGCATAAGAAGTTAGAAAATTTTAAATTAATGAAAAGTCAGTCATTTTTATTATCTAAAACTTGTAAAAAAGTAAACACACAAAAAACTTGTTTTATTTTTTAATGAGTTAAAATGAGGCAATAGGCATAATGGTTGAGGACAGGAGTTCAACGGTACTTGACGTTTGATGGTAAGCTTGGATTGTGATTCATTAGACTTCTATGTATGATTATTTCTTTAGTGTTACATTGATACTTAAGTTTACTAAGTAACCCTTTCTCTTTATTGTAGAGGTTGTGAAAGTCTGTCATCTGTCATTAATGCAAAAGAATCAAAAGAAAAAATACTATATTCCCTGTCTATTGTAGTTACCAATTAAAATAATACCAATGAACATTAAACTATGAATAGTGTTTTCAGCTGTTTGATATATGTATGCCTGTGTGCCTGTGTGCATGTAAACATATATGTGTGTGTGTGCATGCATACACACACACACACACACACACACACACACATATATTTATATATATCCTTTACAGTTTATATGCTTATGGTTTTCAGTTTAGTTTATTGATCCTGTGAGCCAGCAGTGGTTGAGACTTTAGTATATAGTACAATTGTCTTAAATTTTCAAGCAATGTGAGGAAAAAAGTAACCTAATGGCATTCAGTATATCCTGATTTGCTCAGAGGCTTAATTCTGCACTGTATTCTCATTAGTACTCTAGTGAGTACTAAATACTTGATACTGAAATATTTGAATATTTGGTAGGAGGCCTTGGCTAGTGAGGAAGTGTTTCGTGTTTGTCTGGATCAGCCAGGAGACTGTAAGTTGCTGATTAACTATATAAGCTGTCATAGGACTGTAAGACCATGCCTAGTTAAACCATTTAAATATTTCAAATACCAATATTTTCATAGACAAACCAATATGCTTTTACCAAAGGAAAAATATATAAATGAAGAAAACTGAGAGCAAATATCACCCCAAGCTTTACCAACTAGACTATAATTTAGTGCATTTCCTTCCTATTCTCTTAGTCCCACAAATATACTTTTTGATCAAGATTGACTTTATTATGATGTATTATATGCCATATTACACCTTAATAGTAGTGACTGTAAAAGGTAACCTTGCATTTGGAACACAGGTATTGAATTAAATTTTAATGATTCACACTGTATTTGTTTTTTGAGTTTCCAGAAAAAAAATTACATGTCAACTAAACACCTTAAGGAACATATCAGAGTGACAGATATAATCAAAATATTTCTAAGCATGCATGGTTAATATGTTTCTCCTAACAGTGACACTTTTCAAAAATATAATGCCTGGAACTTTCTATAAGGAATAAGTAGGATTGGAGTAAAAGATCTGAAATGAGCAAAATTACATTTTCGGTAAGTACGTGAATATTTCTGATTATTGGCTACTGAGGAGAGAGGAGGACAGCGTGGGGAAAACCATTCTGTATTAATATCAGGAAGGAGGGCTCATCTGAATTAGTTTTAAAATACAACAAAACAAGTATATTAAAATTGTTGGTATTCTGTGATATTAAAGAATGCTACCATTACTTATAACTAGTCACAGTGACTGACATTTGGTTAGTGACCTCCCTTTAAGGTAAAGAATTGTCTTAACCAAGTTGTGGCTCTTTCAGTGTTTGATTATTGCTGTATCGTTGGGCTCTTCACAAATCACTGCATACTTCTAAAGTGTTTTAAAAATAGCTCATTCTCCAGTTGATCTCAAACCATTCATTGTCACTTCTCTGGTACCACAGTAATTAAATTCTAATTTGTATCTGGAACAAAACTTACCTTCCAATTGTAATACATTTTAAATAATTTGTCAAAATTTGTTGAACTTTTCAATTTGTCCCAGACAAGGTGAAGGTAGGCAAGAGGAGTAAGAGTCCTCCTTCCCTGGAGCACCTCCCTTTCTAATGAGGGGACATCCTGGAAGCAGTTAATACCATGTAAGGAGTGCTTACTTAGATGTGTGAGGGTGTAGAAAGACAGGAGCTCTGCAGTGTGCCTGCTGGCAAATGTATCCTGCAGGGAGATGGAAGTTAAGATCCCTAAAACGAGGAGGAAGAAAAAGGCAGTGTAGGCATAGAGAGCAGCATGAGTGTGGCAAGAATGTGACCTGATAAGTGTCAGACAACAGAGAATAGAATTAATAAAATATAGAAATGAATGAAAAGTATTCTCTGTGGTTCCCACTTCAGTCATGTAATGACAGTGTTATTTACACATGAATTCACAGTTAAATTGTCAAGGTTTGTTTATTTGTTTTTTGGACATGAGAAAATCTTCAAATAAGATTCCTTCATCCTCCAGATAAGGAAACTGAGGTGCAGAGAAACCTTTTGTCCCCAAGGTTGTGGGTCATAGAGCAGCCGCAGGTCACACACCTCTGACTCAAACATTTGTTTTGTCACACTGTCCCTCAAATAAATATTTCTTATTCACTTTCACTAACAGAATTGGCTTTCATTTACTGCAGTAAAATGCTCTTGGTTCAACATTATGTAAATCACTATGTTTTCTTGTACTAAATCATGAAACAAGAAAATTTCAAAGCTGCTTTCATTGCTTACAAGAAAGCACTGAAATGTTTTTTTAAGCATATTACATTATTAGAAAGGGCATTTATACTAGGTATATGTCACATTTGATTACAGGTACTATACCATGGGTATCACTTTATAAGCCCTTCCCCAAAACTATTCTGTGGAATTTAGAGCATCTAATAGGTTTACCATAGCTGTGCAAGATATCACACTCAAGTACATTATAAAATGTAAGAAAAATCTTAATGTGTAATCATTTGGCATTTTAACCAAGAGAAAAATAAACTTTTATAGGTTTATACATGGTGACATTTTTTTTTATTTCCCTGACTCTTCAGGAAAGGCCAAAGACATTAACTAAAAAGTCTAATTCTTGCCCAATGATATTTGTAAGTGACAAAACCATCACAAAGCCCTCTCTTAAATCAACAATAAAAGGTTGAGTGCAACTAGGTAGCTAAGGGCTGAGTGACACAGGCCCTTATGTTAAAGCATCTTAGTCATATGTGTGTAATTTTAGCCATTTCATTGTCCTTTTCAATGATCGGGTTAGAAAACTGGTCCAACAGCTACCTGCGTGCCATCCAGTTGGGCTGCTCTCAAGAGGACAGTGTCTTCCTTCAGTCCCTCTCACCATTTCCCAGCACCAGTAGCCTAAGAAATCCATCATGCCTAATGACATATGACAAGATCCCGCCATGGGTCCCTCCATGCACCACATCAGAGCTGTTCATCTCAATCATGATCCAGAGCAGAACTGTGTCTGCACAGGACCTCTACCTGGACAGCCAGGACCAGAAGAGTGAAGTGACAAGTCAATTGTGCCTGAGTAACTTGTCAGACAGCCTGGACATCAGCACACAACCACCCAGAGAAACACAGGGTGCAGTCATCACAGCCTCTGAGAACCCAGAACGATACCCAAAACATGAAGCTCTGAAGAGTGAACAGGGACCCTGACCAGCTTTGAATCCCATTCTGAGGCCACCCCCAAAAGGAAATTCTTTCCTATAGAAATGGAAGTTCACTGCATTCATACTGTGCCAAATGTGGTGTCCAGTCCCCCTACCAAATTCCAGTCCATGGGGGTTTAGGTAGAGGATGACTGGTGAAGCAGTGTTCCCTCTCATAGCACATCCTCTAAATAAGACACTAGCACAGATACCATTGACTTGTACTATAAGTCATCTGAAAGGAGCCTCCAGGACTACCTAACACTCAAAACTCCATAAGCATTGATGGAAACCCTCAGCTGTCCCCCATGATTGCCTAGATCAAGTGCAACCTCTCTTTTAGAGAAAACAGCAACCTGGAGGCATCCTCAATGCCCCCATCTGACCCCTGGCTGCAGAACACCTCCAGCTCCCCAGCAGAGGCAGCACAGCAAGGGGCCTGCTGCCAAGATGGCTCCTGGTTCTTGAAGCTACTGCAGGTAGAAACAGAGTGGCTGAAAGGCTGGTGTTGCCAGATGGACAAGGAGACCAAAGAAAACAACCTCTCTGAAGACATTGTGGGAAACATTCTCAGTGCCGTGGGCAGTGCCTAGCTACTGATATCCCAGAAATTCTAGCAGCTCCAGGGCCTGTGTGAGCAAAACTTGAACCCTGATGCCAACCCAAGTCCAACAGCCGAGGACCTGGCAGGGTTCTGGGACCTGCTACAGCTGTCCATAGAAGATATCAGCATCAAGTTTGCTGAATTCCACCACCTCAAGGCCAACAGCTGGCAGCTGGTGGAGGCTCCTGAGAAGAAGAGGGAAGACAAGAAACCACCCATTCTGGCACCAAAGCAGCCAGGCAAATCCAAGCCAGGCTAGAGCCGTGACAAGACCTCTGATGCCAGAGTCAAACAGCATCAGGAGGCCCGCAAGAGACTCCTGGCTACAAGTTGGGCAGCTTTCCTGCGGTCAAACTCAGCTGCACAGAGCCTGAACAACCTTCAGGTCTATATCTTTGAGGCCTAGGCCTGACTCAGAAACCAGGAAAAAAATAGTTTTTAGTAATTTAAATAAATCACACAATATAAATTCAAACAAAATATTTTTTTTCTCAACCTTTAGTATGGTTATTCTATCTAGACACCTGAGCCAAAGTCTAAATGGACATACAGAATGGCTCTCAATCTGGTTTGTTTGGGTCCCTCCCAGCTTTAGGTTTTGAAGTTTTAACACAAAAACATGTCAACAAAAGCACAAACCTACAGAACTTTGCTTCCCAGTTGCTGGCTGTGGTGACTAGATGGATGGACTTTGGCAACTCCCTGGCCAGACCTCCAGACAGTGGATTTTTATTTGTTCTACCTAATGAAAACTTACTCGGAAACTTGTTTAAGCTTGTTAACAAGATGACAGACCAAGGACAGCCTTGGGTACCTGCCATGTCCTTCCTTCTTTTCCCCACTGCTATTTAGGACTCTCCCTCAAAAAGATCATCACAGCCTTCACCCTTTGACCTTCTGCTGGTGTGAGGTGGGGAAATGCTTGATGTTGGTGACTATTATGACCCATTTTAAAGCATTATCACAGGTTCCAGAAAACACAAGTTTAATATGGCTCCCAGGTTAACCAGCCCATTCTAGGGCCCCTAATCCCCTCTCTCAACCATCCTAAACCCTCTGGTGTTCCACGAACAGTAGTTCCCAGTTCACTACACCTGCTGACCCCTCTGACATGCCCATATCCCTATATGTATCTCCTCAGTTTAGGCAGCATCCCTGCATTGCAAACTCCAAAACTCATTCTGTTTACCATCAGGAATCCATGTCTTCCTGCTTTAAGGTAACCCCTCTCATCTACTGGGGACAATTCCCTCCCTACTCTAAAATCAACCACCTATATCCAAGCACTCTCCCAACTTATTCCCTTCTGAAACAGCACTGCACTCATCTCCCTAATGTGGGGATGGGCAATACAACTTTGCTCCATCTTTACCTTGTCTTGGTGATTCTCAAGATATCCTCAGACCACCTGCCTCTCATCAACTGAAAGTGCCCATGAAAAATATAACTTCTCTAAATGTAATATAGAATCCGGAGTTGGATCCTGGAACAGATAAAGAACAACAGCAGAAAATCTGGTGAAATCCAAACAAAGTCTGCAGTTAACAGTAATGTAAAAATACTGAGTTGCTAGTTTTGATAAATGTGCTGTGATAATATGTTTACATGAAGAAAACATGGGTAAGGAAAGGGTACCCAAAAATTTTGAGTTGTCTTTACAGCTTTTTTGTAAAACTAAAAAAAGAAAATAAGTTAAACCAAGCAGCAATTTATTGGGTCCCAGAATTACTGAATCAAAACTCCTGGAGCTGAAACCCAGGTAACTACATTAATAGCCCAAATGATTCTTTCTGAATCAAAGTTGAAATTTTAGTCTTTTCATTTTCGTTGCAGTCCCTGCCTGAACAGCTGCTTCCTCCATGCTTTCCCACCTACACTCCGCTGAGCCTGATTCAATCCTTTAGATCCTCTGAGCCCTAATACTTGAGCATTATTATTATCTGATTTTCACAGATGAGAAAAATGAACTACTAACAGGCTCAGAAATATATGCAGGATCACACAGGCATTAAATGGTGGGGCTGGATTTGAATCCCCAGTCAGTGCTGTACCCAAGTCTGTGCTCATAACCATTCCACTGCCTCTCAGTCATGTTTCCATCTGTGACCTACTAAAGATCTGTGATAAAATCACCAGAAAAAGCATCATTACCAGTAACACTCTGGGCCCACCTGTTTCTCCAACCTTCTATGTCCCTTTGCTCCAGCTGATGACTTTGCCCTTTCCTCCCTTTTCCACATGTGGTAAATGAGCAATGAGAAAGCACTTGGAAGGTGGGCCAACTGGAGAGTCCTGTGTGGGTCAGGCATATATGCTTTTCCAACAGGATACACCTCAGCTGCTATGTTCTAGTCCCCCAAGTGCCCAAATTAGGAACCAATATAATCACATTCTCAGCACTCACTTTGACATTGAATGACAGTCTCATGTTGTAACTCACCTATTATTGGATTTGTCTTATGTCCCCCTAACAATAGTGTAGGCTCCTCAGTACCTGTCTTCTCCAGCATTCTTATGCCTCACAACACTGCTGGAGAATGCGGACATAGCGGGCATCCACATGACCTGGTGGTTGTTAAATTGGTAGCTAATCTACACTCTGCCCAAAGGAAAATCTGACTTAGAGCATCTCAGGTTTACTAGGCCTCTTTCCAGATTATCAGGCAGGTTCCCAGTCTAAATCCACTGTTATCTTCTTACCTGGGATCCCTGACTTGTACTTACAGCTTAATAAAACATGTAGGTCTGCCAAATAGGTGAATGAGGAACAGTTTTGGGAGTTCCTACTCCCCAACCCAACACACAGAACAGCAGTACCCACATCTATTCAGACAGATTTGGTACAAAAATAGATGGAGAGTTGAGGCAATAGAACTCAGTCTCATGCTATGTCTCTGTTCTTATGTGTCTTTCCCTTCACTTCTTCAAGTGGAACATGAATCAAAAATAGGATCAGCAGGAGAGACCTATGAAATATACTCAAGGACATGTTTTCATTAGTTTAGTTTCTGTTGATTGGAATTTGTTTGATTTCCTTAGTAATAAAAACATCACCATTTATGTTTTAAGGGAATCTAAGAAATCAGATTATGAAGTCAGTATCCACAATTCTCCTCAGATACTCGCAGGAAGCAATGTGTCTCCCTAATAGCACGAGAAGTAATTGACTGTATAGCATGTCCTCATTTTTCTTTCCCATTGCTTTAATTCATGTTTAATTTATCTAAAATAATTGGCAACAACAACCACAGCAAAAAAAGTAATAAAAATTAGTTTTTCATAAATAACTACTCACATATTTGATAAATTTCCCAAACCAATACTTTTCCTTCCCAGTAATGCAATACAAAGTTGTTATGAAACCATAAGGTCAGCAAATTAAGTACCATGAGTCTAGCATAACCACCTACACAGCTGTGTTACTGACTTGCAGGAACAAAACAATAAGAACTTCTCAAGAGGCTCTGGGTTTCCATTTCATAGTGCTATGGACTCAGGAGTAGAATCATCCATTAGTAATACTTTACAGATTCAAGTTGACTCTCTACCAGTTAGACACCACAGGCTCACGTTCATGAGTTCTGGTTTTGACATGACAGTGAAGATACTGAGTAGGAGGGGACTATACATTATGGTATCCATGAAAATGATAGAATTCCTTAGATTGAAACCAATGACTTGGTATGTGCTACATTTGCCTCAGTAATCAATTCACCTGCAACAAGTCCCCATAAAAAGTCACACTGAATAAATATTACATATATACACATTCACCACAAATATATATTAATTATACAGTTGAAGCGGCATGAAGTAGTATTGTCTAAAATGATGTACTATGGATATTTAC
>PVJL010020290.1:0-12320 GCA_004026885.1 Lyroderma lyra
GGCAAAGGATGCTGGGAAAGGACTCCACTATTTCAATGGCTGCTGTGTTTCTGAGCTTCCAAGGAAAATGGAACTGAAGTGACTTCGGGAGGTCATCCTGGCCCATTCCTATCACCTCTCGTGGGGGTGACCTGATTCAGGACCCTCGGTGAGACGCAGGGAAAAGAAGCCAGGAGCCCCACCCTTTACAAAACCACGGAAGTCCTTAGGAAGTGAACCCCAAATGACCAGTGGCAGCAATCCTCTGAGGCCTCCCCTGCTCATGTGAGGCCGCCCCATGTGGGCAATTGGTGGGTCCAGTAGGAGGGTGGCCAGGCCTCTGGGGAGCTCCATCCTGTCCCTTACAGGGGCTCCTCAGCCTCAGTGGTAAGAGTGGGGGTGGCGCCTAGTTCAAGGTGCTGCGCGTGGCCGGCCCGCCTGTGCCGGGTCATTCCCATGTCCCCTGCCGGACACCTGCAAACTGCCCGAGCGTCCTCAGACTCCAGATGAAGTGAGGATCCCGGCGCGATGGGGGAGGCTTGTCAGCACTGCGGGCGGAAGGCCGCCCCCTGGCCGATTGGCATCAGGTGGTGGGTGGGGCCCCGGAATCTGGGCTGTGAATCCAGCCACCAGCCTAGGAAAGAGGACACTGGGCGGGATCCGAGCGAGACACAGACGACAGCCCTGCAGCACTTGGCCCTCCAGAGCGGGCTGCGTGTGGGGGCTGGGACGTGCCCCCCACATCCTTCCACTTAGGCCCCCTTTCAGCTGAGCCACGACAAGACAAGAGCGTCAGGTCCGTGACCCACCTGCCCAGGGGCCTCGGGCGAGAGGCGTGGGGGCGGTCAGGGCGGGCAGAGAGCTCAGCGTGTTGGAGGCCTTCTGCGGGGATATCTGACCGGTCCTGCCCATGACTTTGAAGGAGGCCGCCTCCATTCACAGACGGGAAACAGGCCTGGCGTTTCAATCCACCCTCCACACAGGCCCCAAAGAGAGGTGTCTTTAACACCCCGCTGGACTTGACCTACGACCTGTTTCTGTGGATCCCTGAGGAGCAGGCCAAGTTCCTCGGTGTGGCCTGCGAGGACCGTGTGGGACTCAGTGCTCCCTGTCCTCCCCGACCTCACCTCCACTCACTCTCCGGTGACACGAATACCCGTCATTCCTTGTCCCCACTGCCGGGATGCCACCCGTGCCTTCTCGGCTCAGGAAACTCAGCTCACCTGCTCCCCAGCCCTTCCCCAGCAACCCCCTGGGATGAACCCCGCCCCCCGCCCCAGGTGACGGTCACGGTGACTCGCTGCATTGAGCTGTGGTTCTCATGTCAGCGCCCTTGGGTGGAGGGAAGCGCCTTGGGGGCAGGCATGGTGTCCCGGTCACCGGGCTCAGGGAGGGCGCTCACCGCAGGTCCGGGGACCTGAACGGGCGCATCGTTGTGCTACGTCAGGAATCCATCACCACGGAGAATGGAGACGGATGGTCAAGAGGTCCTCAGGTGCCTGAGGATGTGACAAGGTCCTTCAGGCCTCGGCCCTCCTGCTGCGGTGGGGTCTGCAGAACTTCGAGGGGCCGCCCAGGCCAGGGACACACAGAAGCCTTGGAGCATGGCCCCCGCTGGACTTATTAGCTCATGAGATCGGAGCGCCTGGACCAGACCAGCCCCCAACCAGCTGCACGTGGCTCTCAGGGGTCCCCCCGGCTCTTCTGCTGAGCTCCTAAGCACATGGGCTCCAGAGGAAGTCACAGCTGCCAGGGGCATGCCGCCGTGGGACTTCCCTGCAGAGCCACTGCAGAGCCTGAGGTCGCCCCAGCGGAGCTGAGTGGAGGTAGCTCAGTGTCCAGGGCCATCGAGGCAGCCGCTGGCTCCTGGGGTCCCCAGAACCAGAACCTGCTGGGCTTAGGTGACCTAGGGACACAAGGCCCAAACGATGCCCAAGAGGCCACTTGGGCCTGATGCAGGGAATCACCAGTGGCCCTGCTGGGTGGTCAGCGGGCGCTGGCTGCTCCGCAGAGATGCGGTGTGGAGGGTGTTGGCCGCCGGGACCCTCCCTCCCTTCTCTGCCCTGAGGGGTCAGGCCCAGGGGCCGCAGGGGAGGCGGAGGCTCCGGGGAAGTTGGGAGGCATTCCTGGGGTGGGGGGTTAAGGAACACTGTCTTCCTGCTTCTCACTGGTCTCCCTCCCCTGCTGGGGTGGCTTCACCGCATGTCGCCCCACCCCCCAAGGCCATGTGGGCACCCCAGCTCTGCTAAGAGACCCTGGAGGTACCTCAGGGGACAGACTAGACCTGCACACGTCCCAGGGCCCCACCCAGTCCCATTCCAGCTTCTCGGGGATGCAGCAAACAGACATGGTGGAGCCTGAGCCCCATATTTCGGACATGGCCTGTGGTGACAAAGGAGTGGACACTTAGATGGTGGATTTAAAATAAAGGAAAAATAGAAGGACGTTCTTCCTTCCCAAGTTCCAGGCCCCTGACCCAGCCCCCTGGATGACAGGAGTCAGGAGGAGACAAGGAACGGGGGTGGGGGGGGCAGCTTCCTGGGGCGTCCTCCTGGAATCAGGGTCCGCTGAGGGGGAAGGAAGTGAGCAGGCCCAGCTCCGTGTCCCCGTGCGCGTCCCCACAGACGCCAGCCCTGTGACACACACCCCCAGCCCAGTGAGGGCCACTCAGAAGACAGAAGCAGCTGTTTATTCCATCTCGTCCAGGCGCAGGCCTCGGTCCCCTCAGGGCTCCGGGCCATTGTCCCCAGCACATCCCACAAGTTGGTGGCACCTCGGAGGGACAGGAGAGGAAAAGAGTCCCCGCACAGTGGCACCGGCCCCCACCACACATCCCCTCAGCCTTGGGCTCAGCGAGGCCAAGGGCAGAAGGAGAAGCCGGTGAGCTCCCAGGAGGGGACCCGGGGCCGGGGGCCGCGTGCTCCACGAGCAGCCCCTTCGAGGATGGAGGACTGAGAGGCCGCTGGACTCGGGCCCCTGGGAACCCCCGGGCGGCCGCCGGTCTCGTCTCCTGAGGAGCGGAGGCCTGACAACTGGGGGGCTGGGAGGGAGGCTGCTGGTCCCCAGGGCCCCGCCGGGTTCAGCCGCGCGTGCCGGGCCGATTCCAGACACGGTCCTGACGGCGGTGGCCTGGCCTCCGGGCCCTGCGTGCCGGCCCCGCAGAAGGGCAGTAGAAAGTAATGCTGGTGACGTCCCCCAGCCGTGGCCGGGAGGGAGGTAGGCGGATGAGATGGGACCACGCAGGGTCCTGTGCGGGGTCCTGTGCGGGGTCCCACGCGCGGCCAGGACTCCGCGTTTGAGTGATTCTAATGCTTCAGGTCGCCCCGCGCACCCCGCGGAGCTCGTAACCTGTGACAACGAGTGCAGGTTGGCTCCTCCCCATCCGGCCAGGAGCCCGCAGACCACACCCGAGGGCCACACGCTGCTCCTCGGAGCCACCTCAGTCCTCAGCTGTCCCCTGGCAGCCTCTGCACCCCCTGACGAGCCCTGTGGTTCTCCTCCAAAGTGACACTAGAGTCACCAGGGGACCCCGTCCCGGGCCACACCCAGGGTCCTCTGGGAGCAGGACCCCGGCATCTGCACTTTTAAAGGCTCTCCTGGCTGGGAGGGGGGAAAGGAAGTCAAGAGGTTTCTGTCCGCTCTCTGGCTCCAGCTCTCACTGAGAAGTGACGAGTCACTACAACAAAGCTTTGTGCCACCTGTAAACAGGCGGCCCCCGATCACAGCAAGGACGACCGGCTCCTGTGGCCACTACAACGAGCACGTCCTGCGTGAGGGGAGGGCTTGCGGAGACGCTGCGCAGTCTCCTCTTCACGGGTCTTCAAGGGGGTGCTGGAAGGGGACTTGAGAGGCACCCCTCACCCCAAGGACCTTCTCAAACCCTGGGGACATCGCCAGCTTTGCTCCTGCCTCCCCATCTGGTGACTATTGGGAAAACGGACACCTGTCACCAGGCCTGCGTGGGCCGGCGCGGGGACCCTGCACCCCGGAGGCAAGGGCCCACAGCGGCGATGCCTCACCCCTCGATGACGCGGTTGTTGTCCTGGAGGTCACAGGCCAGCAGCTTCATCTCCGCACAGAGCTCCTCCATGCTGTCCGAGGCGGAGGCGTGAGAGGCAGCGGGGCCTCAGGCCGACGCCCTCCTGGGGGGCCCACCCCCCTCCCGGGGGGCCCGCCCCCGAGCCTCTCTGCATCCCCGACTTCCAGGCCTGCGTGAGGGCTGTGACCTCAGCCCCCGGCCCCACACCGCCCCTCGCACGCAGGCACAGGCACACGCGCCCCTGTCCCGCACTTACTGGAGACCCAGGTCCTTGAGTGCAGGGCTGGGATGAGGAGCTGTGGCGGGTGCAGAGGGCTGAGTCCCCTTGGCTCTGTCCTGAAGGAGCTGCTGGGTCAGCTGGTCCAGGATCTGAGGGGAAGCACACTTCAGTCGGAAGGGAAGACCCGGCTCACCCGTGGGGGAGGTGAGGTGCTGGGGACAGGAAAGGGTGACAGAAGAGCCCCCAGCCTGCATCGCCTGAGCACCCAGAACGCGGGAGCCTTTCCCCCAGCCCCCTCCCATCCTGGGGGCACAGCTGGGCTCGGATTTGCAGATCCGGGCTGCCCAGTTCTCCTGCGAGTCTAACCTACTCCCCACGACCCAGGAGCGGGAGCTGCAGAGCGGGCAGGGGTGCCGCACCCCTGAGGGAGTGGGAATGCCGCCGCCCGGTGCACCCACGTGCTGGGGGCGGGGGGTCACGCCTGGGCCGTCCTGGGAAGCAGACCTCCGTTCCTGCTGGCTAAGCAGGCGCCTCCCTGCTGCCCATGTGCTGGTCTCCGCCCAGGAAGCGGATCAGAAGGTCAAGGAGAGTTCGTACCCCCCAGGCCGCAAGGGGCGTGATGGCGACGCCCGGCCTCTGGAGGCGCTGCCCTTGCAGTGACCTTCAGCTTGAGAGGACCAGGAAGTGCCCTCTGCTGCCCCGCAACCTCAGGGCCCCCTGGTGGCTCAGAGACCTCCCGCCCACACCGAACTGCTTGGACTTGGTCACAGGCCACACTGCCCAGAGGCAGGGGGATGGCCCAAATGTGCCCAGGTGCCCTCAGCAGCCCCCGGTGCCCCCCAAGATGCCATACCTCGCTGAGGCCCTCCTGGACCCCCTGGGCTTCCGTGTTACAGGCGGCCACGGAGCAGCTGACCCGGCGCAGGTGGTTCCTGGCATCGTACACCGACCTCAAGGGAGCAGGTGGAAAGTCAGGGCCGCCGGAGCCCCCACCCCCGCCCCCAGCTGTCATTTGGGTCACCAGGCAGACATGGAGGAGAGCTTCCAGACGACAGGGGCCAGAGCCCGTGGGTCCCAGGCATTCGGCTCCCCCACTGCCTCTGTCTCTCCAGGTGTGCCCTCCACTCTCACCTGCCCCCCGTAAGCATGCCCGTGTTCTGACTGAGGCTGCGGGGGGCCCATAAGAACCTCACGGAAGCTGCAGACACGCATGCAGCCGGGCGTGTCACCTAGGCCGGGTAGGATGAGCACGAGGCCAGGGCAGGGTCCGGAGGGGCGAGGACGGCCCCCACTTACTACGGGAACTGCCCATCTCCCGAGCAAAGCAAGGTCAAGGCTCTTCTGTGAATTCTCTGCTCGTTCTCCGGGGAGGGAGGGAGGGAGGACATGTCCCCCGTTGCACAGAAAGGAGACCTAATCCCCGGGGGTTAAAGCCGATCCTCATCCCTGGCTACACACGGGAACCACCTGAGGTGCCAAGCCAACGTCACCCCAATTAATTCAGAATTTGGGGTGGGCTGGGGGTGGGGCCTTGGTGTTCTAATGTGAAGATGGCGGGTGCCCACAGGTCCCATGGCCTGGGAGAGGCAGCACCTGGGGACCTGCCCTCTCTTTTCAGGAGGGACCAGCATTCGAGCAGGTAGGGGCAGGGGGTGGGGCCGCCGGGGAAGGGAGAACCCAATCTCCCGGAGGGGGCAGTGTGAGGGGGGCTTGCACGTAAGGGCCTATGCCGGCCCCTGCTTCCCTGACCACCTGCTCTCACCCCGGAGGCACCTGTGTTCTCCCCAGAAAGGCAGGGGCGTCCCAACACGACCACCGGGGGCTGTGGGAAGAATCCAGATTTAGGGACAGTCACACCTATATGCGAGTCCTGGTCTGCTCCTTACTGGCTGTGGGTGTTAAGGAAGAGACTGGCTCTCTGAGCCTCAGTTTCCTCATCTGTGAGATGAGGGCGATCGTATCTGCTGCAGAGAGTAGGTACTGTGGGCTTAAATAGGCCAAGGTGTAGAAGTCACCCAGCAGCCTGCCCTGCGGGCCACCCAGGGCCACAGAAATACCCGTTTGTCCCTTCACTCCCACCTCCCTGTCAGGCAGGGGTCAGCCAGCCAAGGGCCGCCAGAGGCTGGAAGGGCCCTGGGGTCTGGGAGCTCAGGAAGGAGGGCCGGATGGTTACCTCAGGCGACTGCCGTGCGTGACGAGGGACACCTGATACTTCTGCACGCACACCTCCTGGAAGACCTGCAGGAGCCTTTTGGCTAAATGACTGAAGTTCACCCTGAGAAGCAAGGAAACAGGGGCACAGAGCTAAGCAGTCAGCCAGCTGGCACGGCCTAGCGTCCCTGGGCGTCCACCCCCTAAATGGCCAGCCCCTGGATCCAGAGCCGGGCCTCTCCAATGAGGGGAGACGCGTGCTCCCACGTGGGGGCCCCGCCGGTCGGAGTGACCAGCACACAGCACGTGTCAGCAGAGAGGAGTGGGAGGACGGGGGGACCAGAGAACACACGCTCACGCTCAGTGCCCAGGGCCCGAGATGATTATGGGGAGAGAATGGTCGGGGGTGGGGGTGGGGCTGGGGGAGTGCGTCCCCAAATAAGCGTGGACTCAGGGAGGGCCTCCCAGGAGATGAGAGCGTCTGGGTAACAGCAGCGGAGGGAACCCCGAGGCTCTGGCAGAAATCCACACCCCGAGCGGTACCCAGGGAGGACGAGCAGGAGAAGAGGTCCCACCGGCAGTCCGGCCAGAGTAAACCCAGTTCCACCGAGATGGCCTCCGCCACGGCCACCCAGAGTCCTCCCCGGGCTGCAGACAGCGGCCCCAGGTCTAGTGACCCCTCCACCCGTCCTCCTGCCCCGGGACAGCTCGAGATCAGGGCCCGTCACGGCTCCCGGTGCGGCACAGGCGACCGTTCTGCCCTGGTGACACCTGCCCGCCCGCTGCCCGGGGACAGGCCACTCACTTATCCAGTTTGTGAATCTGCTCCTCGTTGTAGCTAAGCCCTGATGGAAAGAGACAAAAATGATGTCACCTGTCCAATCAGTCAGAATGCCACAAGGGCTGGGGGACAAGCACGGAGGTGAAGAGCCTGGCTTGGACCCTGCTCCCTGGGAGCCCACAGCCCAGCGGAGCCAGGAAGGACAGAGTGACCGAACCAAGCCCCCCAGAGCTGCACTGCCAGAGGGAGGGGCGCACCTAGGGCGGGTGAACGCTTCGGGTGGGGGTGGGGGAGACGGTCCCAGCCCCTCAGCTGACGCGCCTCCCAGAGTGACAGACAGCCCCTGGGCCTCAGCCCTGAACCCACAAGCTGGAGCTGGCCCAGCCGGGCCGCCACGCTCCGCCTCCCCCACAGGCCGGCCACTCTGGGGGGACGCTGCCCCCGGCTGGGCTCCGAGGGGCTGGGCCTCCGGGTCAGCGGCTTCCCCAAGAGGAGCCGAGACCCTCCACCCCTAGCAGCGCGTCGCCTCCCTGGGCTCCTGGTCTGGACCTGCCCTCGGCCACCCGGACTCGTGACGTGCAGCCTGCGAGGCCCAGCCTGCCTGTTAGCAGGGGGCGGTCTGCACCCAGGTGACCCCGCTTCGCCGCGCCTGCTCTCTCGTCGGCCGTGAGTAACACAGGGGGCCGGGCTGAGTAGCGAGGGGGAGCCCCACGCTTCGCTGCTGGGCGGTTATCAGAATGGCATCTTCAACACCCCAAGGCGCGTTCCTCCTGCTTCATTTTTAATGTCGGGAAAGGACCGATGGCCAGGACGCGCGATCTGAGGTTGTAGAATGGGGCGCTTAAAAGGGGCTCGACCGCCTGGGCTGCTGAGCCGGCCCGGGGTTCGCGTGGGCCGGACGGGGAGGCTAGCGGCGCCCGGAGTGCCAGGGGGCACCGCGGAAACACGGCGGAGAGTCTGCCCAGCGCGTGGGAGGGAGGGGCTCAGCAGGGTCCCGACTGTCTGATTGTGGGGTTCCCACGATGAAGGCAGACAAGCCTCCGGGGTTCCCCTCAAACCACAGCAAAGGGGGCCCACGGAAGGTCGGGCCCGCAGCCCTGCTGGCTTCCCGTTCTCCCCGCTCCTGTGCTGCCCTCCCCGGCCCCTCGGAGGCCAGTCCAGGGGCAGGGCTGAGCCATGCCGGACACCAGCACCCCGGCCCCTCGGGGCACCACCCACAGCTCTGCTGGAGGAGAAGCGTCTCCGGGCAGCTGGGGCGCAGGAGGGGGACAGCGAGGGAGGGGACCGCGCACGCTCACCCGGCCTCATCCTGGATTTCTTGAACTGCTTGTAGATGAGGTGCATCTTGTCCAGGCAGCACTGCATCTGCTGGAGGCTGTGGGCCGAGACGGGCTCCCGGTGATGGAAGGCAGGGGAGGGGCGGGGGTGGGGTGGGGAGCTGTCTCTGAGAAGAGCCTCTCTGCCACAGTTTTGGGGGCCAGTCTAAAAGTGGGGGTGACGCTCCTGCCTCTCAGCTTTTTGAGATACATTGGGGCTGGCCAGCTATCTCTAATCCTCACGCTCCTTCTCTCTCTCTCTCTCTCTCTCACACACACACACACACACACACACACACACTCACACACACACACGAGGTGAGTAGTAAGGTGACACAGACAAATAAGGCCAAGCAGCAGAGTGGCCTTTGCCACACGAGAGGGTCTGGGCCTCGGACCCTGAGATGTGAGCACCTGCGACAGGAGGGGGCAGAAGCCCCTCCTCTGGCCTCCGGGAGAGGCAGAAGCAGAGCCTTCTTGGTATGCCCAATGCCTGGCACGTAGGAGGAATCAGCAATCCTTGTTGGGGAGCCCTGGTCACATGGGGGTGGGACAGGGGTGTGAGGGGGATGACCCCGGCCTGAGGTGTAAGGTCATTGTCTCTTCCTTCTCCTTCTCAGGCTGGATAGAAACACTCTGAGATGTTGGGGGTGTGTGTGGGGGGGTTCTTCCTCACCCTCAGGTCGGATTAGCGCCCCTTCCTCCCCGCAGCTCCTGCGGTGGCCCCGGCTCAGCTATTTCCGGGCAGAGCCGAGCTGGCCCCCAGGGCTGTGCGGGGCCCGGGCACCTGTCCTCCCCGAGGATGTGGGGTGCACAAGACCGCAGATCAGTCTTTACCCCGAAGGCTAGGGCCGGGCGTGTTCTAAATCCAGAACCGTCTCTGACGTTAGAAAGGTGACCGGATACACGCGCCACATTGTGGCACACGCCCGCAGGGCCTGGGGCGACACCCGCCACTGAGCACCCTCAGGGTTCGGAGAACTCTCCGAATGGTCACTGACGGGACAGCCGAAGACATCAGGGAGCCTCGTGTCAGGTTGGGTCAGGTTGCGCAAGCAGGGAAGCAAACCTCACGTGGTGTGCAGGGCCCCCCGAATTCAGAAGTGAGGACCTGGGGTCAGGGGCCGGCGTCGGCGCTGAGGAGGGTGTCCTGGTCGCCCGTCCCCGTGGGGCGTGGGCTGTTTGTGTTTGTTTAACGGGAGAATGGGGTCCCAAAGGCTGTCAGGACCCAGCACAGGCCAAGAACGGAGGCTTTGGAGGCTGGCAAGCCTGACCCCAAGTCCGGCCATTGTCATTTGTCACTTCCTGGCTGTGACTCAGGACAAGCTGACCTCCCGCAGTGAGCCCGCCATGGACAGAAGGGGCAGGGTGGCAGGGCTGTTACTGTCCGCAGTGCTCAGAGTTCAAGTTCACTCTCCAAACTCGCAGATGGGGACAGGACCCGAGGCCCTGCTCTCCTCCCGGCCAGCCTCAGGCCCGCCCCTGCCGGCCCCCAATACCGTCCCCCGCCCCAGCACCCCTGCCAAGACGGGGAGAAAGCCTCCGGCCTCGCACGCGAGCGTCCTGCCCGCCCTCACCCACAGGAAGGCGAGTGCCACAGACCTTCTGTCCTCATGTACCTGATCCCGGTCCTTCCCCAGCTCTGAGCTCAGGCTGCCCAGGCTCGTCTGGATCTCCGTGATGTTGTGGGAAAAGCTGGAGAGGACCTCAGCCAACTACGGGGCAAAAAGGCAGAGAGAGCCCCGTGGGGTCCTCAGCTCGGGAATCGGGGTGCGGTGGGAGCCCACGGGACCCCCGCCCCCCGGCTCCGCTCCTGGCAGCGCCCCTCGGCGCAGCCGCACTCACAGTCCGCAGCCGGCAGCGCAGCTCCGCGGCCCGCCTCAGCTCCTGCATGTCGGGCGCCCTGGTCACGTCGCTGAGCCTCGAAGCAAGGACACAGCTGTGATGTTAATGAGCTCCTGACTAGGAGAATTTGTAAGGAAAGAAAAGGAATGAAGTTCCTTTCTAGAAGAAACCCATAGCTCAGCGATGAGGGAAACGGATTTCCTAGAATCCCAGGCAGCAACGTGCCGGGCACTGCAATGCCCGCAGCACGCTGAGACCGGATCCTGGTCAGACGGAAAACCTGGGGGGTAATTAGGGAGAGTTGATTTTTAATTTTTTTTGTTATGTGGGGAGTCCCCTGGCTGGGAATCGAACCCAGGCCGCAGCGCCGAAGCCTCAGCCACTGCACCACCAGGGAGCCCCCTCATCAGGGCGAGGAGAAAGTGCGGGAGAGGCGAGTGACCAGGCCGGCCAGTGGCGCCCCGTGAGTCAGATGCCGGGGCTCCTCCGACCACGCAGCTCCGCTCGGGGAGATACCGCCGATTCCGCCGGGGGCGGGGCCGTGGTCCGGACCTTAGAGGAGCCCCCAGGTCTAAGGGTGTTCAGAAAAGAAGGGCACTGCGAAGCGTGGGAGCTGGCAGGCCTCCGAGCTCAGCTGGTCCCCGTTTTAGACACGAGTAAACAGAGGAGGTCCAGGCTGGGACCGAGGACAGTGGCCTGGGAGCTGGGCCCTGGCCCTCTGACGCGCGCAGGGCCCACTGTGCTCTCCAGGCTCCCGCTAGGTGGAAGGGGTGACGGGCTGGGAAGATGGCGCACCCTGACCCTGAGCTCTCCACACGCACCTCCAAAGGGGCCTGGGAGACAGCGGTCAGGCCAGCAGACGCCAGGCCCCAGCCGGCAGCTGGCCGGGCACTCCCCCAGCCCGCTCTGGCCGGGGCAAGATGGCAGACGAGTGAGTCAACCGCTCTCTCTGCACGTTTAATTCCCATTCGAGAACCCACCGTAGACCGATAGGTCATGTTACTGGGGTACCGAACCTGCCACCTGGACGCCAGGACCCACACACGTTCCCTCCTCCGCAGCCTCCCTCGGGGACATTTGCCACCATAACTGTGGCTTTGGTAAACCTCACCAGCACCCCGCCCCCGCCCTGCAAACACCCACAAATCCCCCAGTCACGGCCCCCTGCTCTGTCTCTGCACAGGACCATCCAACCCGAGGTGCTTGCTCTCATTATGGCCTGAAAAGCCTCACCTCTTCCAGGAAGACCTCCGTGGTTGCCTCTGCCCATCTCTAGCCTCCCATCACTCCAGCCATCCAGGCCCCCTCACACACGTGGGAAGGGCTTTCCCCTCCAGGCCAGGGTGAGCCCCTCCACACGGCACCACATATGTCCCAGGACCCCGGCCAGAACACTGCTCAGAGCAGCAGCATGGCTGACTCGGCAGCCCCTCATCGCTGTCACTGCGTGAAGAGGGCTCAGCCTGAGGGGACTCCCTGACTTCCCCCACGGCCTCCTGCTCCCGCACGGCCTCCCACACCACCTCCTGCTCCCGCAGGGCCTCCGGCTCCCGCACAGCCTCCGGCTCCCGCAGGGCCTCCGGCTCCCGCACCAACTCCTGCTCCCGCACGGCCTCCTGCTCCCCCACGGCCTCCTGCTCCCGCACCAACTCCTGCTCCCGCACGGCCTCCTGCTCCCCCACGGCCTCCGGCTCCCGCACGGCCTCCGGCTCCTGCACCGCCTCCGGCTCCTCCACGGCCTCCGGCTCCCGCACGGCCTCCTGCTCCCCCACGGCCTCCTGCTCCCGCACAGCCTCCTGCTCCCGTACCGCCTCCGGCTCCCGCACGGCCTCCGGCTCCCTCCCGCATCGCCTCCCCCACGGCCTCCCGCCCGCACTGCGGCCACCCCACCCACTCCCCCATTGGCCAAACCCCGGGAGGAAGGCAGGGCTGCAGTGAGTCACTGCTGGGAAACTCCCAGACCTTCCTGAGGACAAACACCAGGGGACA
>PVJL010020291.1:0-12307 GCA_004026885.1 Lyroderma lyra
TGATTCTTTCTTATATTTCTATTTCCATTTTTGTGTTTTTTCATTGTTGATGTCCTCACTGAGATCATCAAGCATCCTTATAACCAGTGATTTGAACTCTGCATTTAGGTTACTTGTCTCCATTTTGTTTACTTCTTTTACTGGAGTTTTGTTCTCATCTTTCATTTAGAACATGTTTCTTTGTCTCCTCATTTTGGCTGCCTCCCTGTGTTCATTTCTATTTGTTAGGTAGAGTTTAGCTGTCTTGTGGAGCCCAATGGCACAGTCTCCCTCGTCACCTGAGCCAGGTGGTCCAGGTATGTCCTTGTCTTAGTTGTATGTGCCTTCCTGTTGTAGTTGAGCCTTGACTATTGTGACATGTCAATCAGAGGGATTGGCCCTCAGGCTGATGGGCTATGAGAACTGGCTGTAACTATAGTGAAAGAACTATTGCATGGGGGCTGACCCTGTGGAGAATTCGATTCAGTAGGGCTCTGGTGCCTGCCCCATCTGCCCGTTCAGTGTGTCATTTGTGGAGTTGGTTGGGTGGTGTTCTGGTGTGGTCTGAAGCTGGCCACCAGGTGTGCTGGTTCTGGGATCTTTTGGGGGTGGTTGTGGTATAGGGCAAGACCAGCTACTGCCTGCTCATTTCCCAGGGTCACTTAGCATGAGCTACAAAGTAATCCACACATGGTTGCCTCATATGCTGGGCTTGGAGATTCCTGCAAGAAGCTAAGCTGTGAACTGAAGCAAGCTATTGCTAGTGTCAGGCTTGGGGCTGCTCATCAAGAGTTACAGGGTGTGCTGAGGCTAGATGTTGTTTGT
Organism: Lyroderma lyra; assembly: GCA_004026885.1. NCBI lineage: Eukaryota > Metazoa > Chordata > Mammalia > Chiroptera > Megadermatidae > Lyroderma > Lyroderma lyra. Next base: position 805 of record PVJL010020291.1, read on the forward strand.
CTGGGGTTTGCAAATCTTTTAGAGATTTTAGGAAAGTCCTGAGCATGGAAAAGCCACTGGAAGCAGTTTGGGTGGGCTCACAAGTTGTGTAGGAGAGAATATCAGCCAGCCCAATGCAGTCAGGATATATTCCTTCTTTCTCTTTGTGTAAAAGGGATCAGAGGCGGCTCATCAGTACACTTACATCAATAGCTGATTCTGCTCACCTTGTCTTCTTCACCAGCTTTTAAACACACTCACGTCTGATCACACCGGACCGCCGGACTCTGAAAAGCTGGGCAGTCAGCATAGATGTCCGTTCCCTCTAGCCTGGATTCTGTTTTAGAATTTCCATTTTTATGTAATCTTGATTACATATTTCATGTTTGTACCTAGTTTATGAAAAGTCATGAATCAGAGGACTGTGTTTAAGTACTAAGCTTTCCTTAGGGAGAACCACTAAGTATACTTTTTCTAAAAGTCCTCATTTTAAATTATGTGAAATTTAATTGATAACATAATTAAGTATGTGAGATAAAATGATTGAAGAACCAGGTTGGCTCTAGTGAATCTGAGCTCTCATCTTCTGACTTTGATACTAAGCTAAAGTTACTTTATTTTATCAGTGAGGACAAAATGTGATCATTCTGCAATAAGCTTTGCAAAAATTTTGGTGAAATAAACGTGCCTTCTTATTTCATTTTTTCAACAATTCATTATTAGTCAATAATTGAGATGAGAATGGAAGACTTATCTCAGGCTTTAGGTAAGAGAATATAGAGAGCACTGTATATTTATAGAAAGTCTGCAGTATAAGGGTATAGTGGAGATATGAGGTACTGAATTACATATCTATATATCTGGCCCTCTATTTTTTTTATTTCATTTTTATTGTTAGACTTATTGGGGTGACATCTGTTAGCAAGGATTACATAGGTTTCAGGCATACAATTCTACAGTGCATTGTCAACATGATGTATAATAAGTTCAGCACCTAAAGTGACTTCTCTTTTAGCCCTCTATTTTTTAAAAATATTTTTATTAAAAAATATAGCTCACATAAAACATTGCATCAGTTTCAGGTATACGCTATAGTTGTTCAATATTTATATATGTCATACCTAAAGAAGTGATCACCATAAGTCCAGCAACCATCTGACATCATGCCACTATATCATGGTATTATTGACTATATTCCCTATGCTGTATGTCACCTCCCCATGACTTACTTTATAACTGGCAATTTGTACTTCTTAATCCCTTCACCTTTTCTACCTACCATTCACCCCCCATCCCCAGATGTATTCATTTTTATTCTAGTTAGAACAGTGGAGCAGGGATGACTGCCATCACAGGGGATGAACAACACATATTTACATTTGCCTCAGGGCTATGTTAATTCTCCTTCCTTCTCTGCTGTGGTCCTAGGAGATCTGGCCCTCCTGCACATCCCGTAGACGATCACGTTAGTTCATTCCATTCACACCGGCATGTGACTGGGTTGCGTACCCAGAGGTGGGAGCACGCTGGGGGCCGTGGTGAGCACATGCACTCCAGAAGGTGGGGGATAAACCTCACAGAAACTCGGAGAGTGGCTGCCTCAGCTCAGGCCTAGAGGTCTGGCATGTAGGCCATGCAGGGATGTCCCCTCTGAAGGAAAAGATGCCTGTGGCATCCTGCCTCCCTCGCTGCACAGAAGGAAGGACACGTCCTGTCGGCCCTTTTGGTCTCTTACACAGCACATGCCACACCTGGGTATACAGTGTGCCCACATTCTGGGTAACATAGCAGGATGCCAGTTTTGAATGGACTTGGACCTGGAGGGACACTGAGCAGATCCAGGCCATGGTGCCATCAGCCACCACCCAGCAGACCCCACGGTATGCCAGGTGTCAGTGGTAGGAAAGGTGCCGGGTGGAGCTAAGCCAAGCACCGATGAGAGGAGCACAGTGCTGGCCCCTGGGGGTCAAGTGAGGCCACGCCTCCCACAGCAGAGATGTACCCCTTCTGGAAGCAACTTGGATGTGTCACTGGGCCCTGACAGACAGAATGCCTGACCACGGGGAACCAAGCAGTCATGTGATTACTAATGTCCATATGAACTGGGGTCTGCATGACCCACTAAGTCACAAATGGGACAGGCCCAGTAGCAGCCATCATACATGGAAATGGCACACCTGGTGTGAGCCTGAATCAGATGTGAACACCCACCAGAAACACCCAGCCCTGAAGGGACACTGAACAACCAAGCAGACAAACTGACCTTAACCAGCCTACATCACCTATCAACCCACACTGGCAGGATGGACACATGAATGGAGTGACCATGACGGCAGAGATGACCTACATAGAGTCCAGCAGCACTGACCCCACTTACCGAGGCTGTCCCAGCAACTGCCACCTCTGAATGTCCTCATGTCAGAATGAGATCAACACCCAGTCCTTCTTCGGCACTATTTCTTTAGGTGACCAACTAGCCACCCAGTGACAAGTTCACTGCAGTGAGCCCTTTCCATCCTGGAGGGTCAGAGGGTCATCCTCACAGGGACAGACACCTGTTCCATGTGTGGGTTGTCCTCTCCTGTCCTCAGAACCCCAGCCGGCACCACCATCTGGGTCTTCCAAATGCCTGACCCACAGTCTAGGAACTGCTTTTAGCACAGTGTCCTAGCAAGAGACCCACTTTTCAGTGAAGGGGGTGCAGGCTGGGCGGTGGCCGTGAGGTCCACTGGTCATATCACATCTGCACCATCCAGGCGCTGCCAGCACACAGCACACTGGACAGGCCGTCTGCAGGTGCTGGTGGAGCACCGGCTTTGAGGAAACGCCTGGAAGGGGTGGGGTCACCTCCTCCAGGACGCAGCATATTTATTGAATCAGAGACCTCTGTGTGGTGCCGAGTTCCCAACAGGGAGAGTGTGTGGGTCCAGGACTGAGGGGTGACAGCAGGTGTGGCCCCAGTTACCATCATCACTTAGAGTCACCCGCTGGGGGATGCTGCACTTCCTGTCTCCACAACTCTGGGCTCTGCAGGGTAGGTGGTCTTGGTTCTCAAAACAGGGAACATGACAAGTGTCTCACTGAACAACATTCAATTTGGCTCCACGTGTCTAGAGATCAGCAGGTGAGAAGGGGTCCCCTCTTCTCGAGTCACGAGTAATCACCCTGATCCACAGGGGTGGGGGTCTGCTGTCACACAATGGGGGCAGGAGGAATGTGGGTGGCACAGATGATAGACTTGGGTGCCCCCTGGTCCTCATTCCTGGATGTAAGTTTAGTGGACATGTGTAATGACACAACCTGAGTTCCAAGGGCCCAGGCCCCTCACATAGGAGTTTGGGTCACATCCCCCAGGGAAGCCACAAGGGCCCCTGTGCTCTGCAATCCATGGCAGCATGTGTGCAGAGGCCCTGCTTCCCACGGGCTGTTCCCAGACAATGACTGGTCAGTCGGGACACTGAGGTAGCCCAATGCTGGGGGACAGGAGCTTCTCTGGTGGCCACCTGTGGCTCGAAGACTCTCCTAGGGCTCAATATCACTTAGATTGCCTGGCGGTGATCTAAGATATGTCTAACGAACCTTCTCTCCTTCTGACCATCGCACTTGGCTCTCGGTCTGCTGGCTCTCCCAGCATTTTCTGGCACATTCTCCATAGTCTCTGACAGGATTTCTCCTAATAAAATACTGCTGAGTGTAATCCCATTTTGGGATCTGCTTCTTGGAGGACCCTAACAAAACCATTTTCATCAATGTACCAACAGCCTAATATTTATCCAATCTTGTAAAATCCTTCTCTTTCCCCAACTTCTCCCCACAGCATGTGCTCCATTTTCTTACCTTTGTATTATCTCTTTGGGGTAACACAGTAGACTCTCACTTAACTGACACCCTCAGGGATTGGTAGGTGCCAAATAAATGTACATGGACTCTCTCTTAACCAGAACTCCAGCAACCAGCACTCTCAAGCAACTGGCAAAATCTCAAGCAACTGGGTGATTGTTCGAGAGTGCAGGTTGCTGGAGTTCTGGTTAACAGAGACCCCAGTGTAGATGTCTGTTGTTTTAACCACTGAATTTGGGGATAATCTGTTGCTCAGCAATGGATAACTAATAAAGGTCTAATATGTGTCCCTTAGTCCGCATCTCTTCTACTTCCCTGCACAGTGAGATTACCTGCACTCGCTGTTTCCCATTCCTCTCCTCCTGTTCTCTCCTTTATTCGCTTTTACCTCTTTTCCTTTCTTCCTTCCCTCCCTCCCTCCTTTCCTCTCTTTTCCCTTTTTATTATGGACGAATTCAAATACATAAAATGACACTATGGGGTTATGCTGAAAGGAAGCATTACCCAGACCTGCATGCTACAAGCACAATGCCGAGGTATGCGGAACGAAATTACCGTATTTCTCTGTGTATGAGATGCCCCCAGGTATAAGACGACCCCTAATTTGCTAACCCCACATTAAGAAACCCTCTCATCTGGTTACTCCTGTGAATAAGATGACACCCAATTTTTTTGTCTAACAATTTTAGACAAAAGTATCATCTTACACTCGGAAAAATATGGTATGTAAAGTTATTAACAGAATCAGAAAAAAATATGCGTGGACTTATTGGGACCAAGTTAGTGGCTTTCAACCCTTAATTCCTCCCCTTCAGCTGAGATTTTTATTTTCAGAACAAACACATCAGCAACATGAACTCTTACACATTCCTGGTAAAAGTTGAACTTGGCCCAAGCACTTTGGAAGTCAAAGGAGAATCATGGAGTCTGGTTAAAGCACACACCCCACAGAGCCCAGCAGTCCTGCTCCTGACCACCCTCTCTGGGGAGGTTCTTCCCTTGTCCCCCAGGTGACATGCACACTGATGCTTATGACAAAAACTGGAATAACCACATATATATATCGATAGGAAAACAGCAAAATTGTGGTCTACTCATAAAATGTAGGACTTCAGCAGTAAAAATGGATGAAGGACAGCCTCACAATGGGATAACTCTCCTACGTGATGCTGAGTCTCAGAAGGGACCATGCAGGACAGGCTCACTGGACAGGAAGTTCAAAAACAGGCAAAACTAAATCATATTTGGTTTGGGGATGTATAGACTTACTCTAAAATCTTTTGAGAACCTCAATGGAATAGTAAACACCAGACCAGGACAGAGGTTATATCTGGGGGACCGGATTGTGGAGGCCTCCATGGTGGCTTCATGGATTCTGTTTCTGACACCAGTGGTGTGTGCCCAGGTATTTAATTGATCATAATTCCTTATTGACATTGTCAAAGTATGGGTTGTGAATTATTCCTTCTTTTTTTTAATTAAAGGAAAAAGAAAATGCCCAAAGTTTATTGCAAGTATTTTTAGCAAGAACTACCCACCTTGGAACAAACGCACAGACATTGTTATGAGCCATGTCAGAGAGGGGCCGGATGTCACAGGAAATGCATTGGCTAGAAATAGGTCACGTGATCCTTTGCTCACTGGCATCTCTATAGATTTCCTGGTGGACAGTGTTCAATCTCACGTGCTTAGTAATTCTATTTTGTGAAGGATTTGATGTGTTACTTATACTTAACCTCATGTACAACCGAATTAACTACTTTACAGAGGTGAGAAAGCCCATTGCTGACCAATGTAAGTTAAACTGGAAAATGTTATAAAGGGGAAACCAGTGATGCAAAAGAAAGTGTGAATAAAAGACACAACAGAGAAGCTCTAACACAAATGTTAGAGGCACATGTTAGCAGGGAGTTTTACAACCACGTTGGTGTACAAATCACTTCTACCAAGTCTCATTCTAAACCACAGTGAAAGATGTGAAATTTATTCTAGGATTCCAATCAAACAGCAGTTTTGGAACACCGTGTTGCTAGATTAGAGCTAACCATCACTGCCCCTATATGACACCAAAATTGTTCCCATGGTGCTAAGCTAGGTGTGTAGGCTCAGGCACGAGATTCACATTTTTCTAACTGAAAGGCAGTTTCATCGCTCAAATGTTTTTGAAGATGAGGTTGAGTAAGAAAACTGGCATTTTAGCCAGTATTTTTGACATTCTTAACAAACTTGTTTTCTTCTAAGGAAAAACAAAGATAGTTATTAGTTTAAAGACATTATTGTTAAGGCACCCTCATCTTAAAATTATTTATCTGGCTCCTATATGTTCTCAACATTGTTGCAACTTATAGAAAGGAACATTATTATTAAAGATAATTTCATAAAAACTAACAAAAATTGTTGTATCTCCTTTCTGTCTCTCAAACTTTTACCCACTACTTTCTAAAAGTGAAATGTAGGGGATTAAAGAAAAATAAATAAAGGACACCCTCACTTACAAAATTCTGAAACAACATTTAATTGTAATTTTGGCTTTAACATGTATAAATGCTTTGACACACCTCCCTTCCCGAGGTGGAGTAATTCCCTCCCCCTGGGTGTGGGCTGTACTCAGTGACTCACGTGTAACTGACAGGAAGGCTGACGTCATGGTGTGAGACTCCATCTAGGACACAAGGCTCCCTGCAGCTGCCAGCTTGCTCTCTCTCTGATCACTGCTCTGGGGGAAGAAGCTCCCTAGTTATTCGCTGCCTTATGGCAAAGTCCACATGGCTAGGAACTGAGGCCTCCTGGGACCATCCAGGCAGGAAAGGAGGCCCCTTCCAACAGCCATCTGAGTGCACCATGTTTCATGTGAGTCCTCCAGCCCCAGTCAAGCCTTCAGATGATCCAGCCCCGGCTGACAACTGACTGCAACCCTGAGAGAGGCCCTGAGCCAGAACACTCAGGTGAACCTCTCCTGGATTCCTGACCTGGGAAACTGGGAGAAAATACACATTTGTTGTTTTGAGCTGAGTTTTGGGTAATTTGTCATATTAAAGTACACGAATAATACAATGTCCAAAGCCAGAATGAATTACTGCTATTTAATTTTCATTTACTCTGAATGAATTATAAGATATTAAACATGTCATTTGGTTTTAAGATTTAAGAATGTCCATGGCTAATAAGCAGAATGCATTTTATTACCATTCACAACAATCTGTTTATTTGAATTTCAATTCTCAGTCATGACTCATTTAACCCTTTCACTGTGTTAACTGACTGGTTATTTTTCAAAATGTGTCAAAAAGCAACAAAAAATAATAATTTGACATTTTGACTATTATGTGCTTTTAATAACATTTTGAGTGGCTTTGTGTATAAATGACATATTTTATTTTAAATTTTCATCATATGGTAATAAATTTACCTTTATATTGAATTTTAGCAAAACATACACAAAACATACAAGTGGCATCAATTAGATTTAGGTATAGATAAATTAGAATCTAATGGCATTGTTGACATAAAATATTTCTCACAAAATTTTACAGAGTAAGGGGATTTCCTTGGTGGTATAGTGGCTTAAGGCTTCAGTGCTGGTGCTGTCAACCCTGTGGCCTGGGTTCAATTCCCAGCCAGGGAACTACCCACATACAAAAAAAAAAATTTACAGAATATGACATACAAGTCATCTTTGATGTTAGTAGTGCAAACCACAGGAAAACATATTTAAAATTTTTGTAAATGGAGAAAAGACCTTGAAACAGTTTCTCATTGAATAACAATTTTACAATAATTACAGTAGTTATATTGTGAAGTAAATACAGTTAAGGTGGTACATTTTATTAAAGTATAAAAATTCCAATTGCTATTTATTCTTAAATAACACAAAAAAATATAGGAAAAGTTCCATCTGCTTTCCTATACACCACAGTCAACAGATGGAAAAGTTCGTTCGGATATATCCGAACATCTCAGCAAAAGGTTTAAACACAAAAGGAAGCACTAGGCTGTCCAAGGCTGATTCTATGAGGGTCCCCCCAAACTACTCTAGTTGTTTACATTCCCCCGAGTTATTCAATCAAACACTCATGTAGGAATTTTGCAGATGGTCTCAAACCAGTTGACCTTGAGACAGGGGACTCTCCTGGGTGGGACTGTCCTAATCAGGTGAGTGCTGATTGGGGCGCCTCCTGAGCAAAGAGCTTCCAAGTGAGAGAGATTCAGTGTGAGGCATTTCTCCATGGGGGGCTTGGGAAATGGAAGGCCACATGGCAGACTGCTGGTGCCACTGGGTATTGGGAGCAGCTCCCAACCCCCCACCCTGCTTCCTGTTGTCAAGGAAACAGGAGCCTCAGAACTACAACTGGAGAAAACCGAATTCTGTTAACAGTTTTTGCATGAGCTTAGAGGAGGACCCTGAGCTCAGCATGAGGACACAGCTTTGTGACACCTTGATCAGAGAAACCATCCATACGACACCTGGATTTCTGACTAAGGAACTGTGACCAAATAAATGGGGTATTTCTGAGCCACTAGGTTGTGGTAATTTGTTATGCAGCATTAGAGATCTAATACACAGGGTCAGCTGTGCAAACATATGCACACAGTATTTTGTCCACTGGAATGAATTGATGAACTCACATACACACTATTACCTGTGATAAAATATTTCCTAACTTTTTGTATTTTTCAGGTTATGACTTTCATGTGATGTAATTAAACTTAATGCAATCATCATTAATTCATCAACAATTAATTTAATGTCTTCTATCAGGAACTGCTTTATATGCCTGGGATACAACCCTGACCTAAATATCCCAATGACACTGTGCTGGTGCACCTTACATTCTAGAGGTTTCCCCGAGAGAGACAGAGCCATTGGAGTGTTTTTAGTGAAGAAATGACTCACATTAGCAGCATCTATAGTGTCTGTGGGGAGAATAGTCCTTGGGTGGCAGGTGAGGGGGTGGCACTACTGCCACAATCAGGAGTCAGAGGGTAGCAGAGACTAAGCCTGGAAGAACCTGAGGGGTGAGAGACAGACAAGGGCTGGAGAAGCAGGGGTGAGGGAAAGAGGCAGAGTTCTAAAGCATTGTAAAGCAGTGAGAGTCTCAGATTTAAATGTGTTGTTTTAGAAAGGGGAACCCACTGAATGGGAGAAGATATTCACAAACAACACCTCCAATAAGGGACTAATATCCAAAATATATTAGGAATTCATACAACTCAACAACAAAAGTACAAACAATCCAATTTAAAAATGTGCAGAGGATCTGAACAGACATTTCTCCCAAGACATACAAATGGTCCACAGAGATATGAAAAGATGCTCAACATCACTAGCTACCAGGGAAATACAAATCAAACACCATTAGAATGGCTAACATCAAGACGACAAGTAATAACAAGTGCTGGAGAGGCTGTGGAGAAAGAGGAACCCTCACACACAGCTGGTGGGAATGTAAACTGGTACAGAACCTGTGGAAAACAGTGTGGAGGTTCCTCCAAAAATTAAGAATAGAATTACCATACAACCCAGCAATCCCTCTTCTGGATATGTACCCCAAAAATCTGAAAACATTTCTCCATAAAGATTTATGTACCCCTGTGTTCATTACAGCACTACTCACTATGGCCAAGACATGGGAACAACCAAAGTGTCCCTCAATAGATGGATAAAGAAGCTGTGGTACACATACATGATGGAATATTCTTGGCCATAGGGGGTTGGGGGTGGGGAGGGCTGGGTCACATACATGGTGATGGAAGGAGAACTGACTCCGGGTGGAGAGCGCACAACGAAACACATAGATGATGCATTATAGAATCGTACACTTGAAACCTATAAAATTCTACTAACCAATGTCACCTTAAGAAATTAAATGAATAAAAATAAATATAAAATTTTCAGAAGCATCCACAAATGATAATATTCTAGGGAGAGCTCTTGACTGCACAGCCTCAGAAGACACGTTTTATGGGAAATATGAGAAGGAATGTAAGATAAACAGCAGCACTATCACCATACACTTTTTACATATTTTACTACTGTGTTAGTAAAACACCTAAAATGATTATCTGAACTGCTCTTCCCGTCACGTGGGAGCCTGAGTATGTCAGTATCCAATACAACTGTCTGACAGTCTCATGTTAGCTTTCCAGAAAACAATTCATGCCCAAGAGTGACTGCAGCCTTTTCTATTTTTAACAGGAAAGAAGTAAATCTCAAATTAAGTGCTGAGACTAGGCAGTAAGAAAAGTGACAAGCTGTTCACCCCAGATTCGGGCTCAGCACAGGAGCCCCGGAGGCTTCGATGAAAACATCGTTTTGGTTCAGCTCGGTGTGTGCTCGACTGCTTTCAGCTCCCTCTTCCTGCACAGTGTCTCTGCAAAGGACATCCTAGAAAGGAGCTCGTCAGCAAAAATACAAATATACATGCACACACATATACATGTGTCATGTAGTTTTATACATCTTTAGTAAATCATCGAGGGCCTCCCAGGGAATTGTGGAGTTGCCAAAAAGTAACTCCTCATGTTAATCAGTTTAAAAATAACAATGTGTCCCAATAAAATATGCACACCACTTGCATGTGAATTATTCATAAAAACAGGCCACGCGGGAGCACTGGTGAAGGGCATTTCACTGCAACTTTGAACACTTGCAACTTTGAGGGTGCACCTGCTTCTGCTAGAAACACAGTAACAAACTGTCTCCATGTGCTGCTTTGTATTGCATGTGAGAGACTCACACAGACACACTCAGGGCCGTGGAATAAGACCATGGTACAGTACCAACACCCGGAGTCACAGATGTGCCATCTGGGAATGGAAGATTTAGGAGCTTGTGAGTCTGACTGCTGTGCTGTTTAGAACAGGCTTGTCCATCCTCAGCCCAGGGCGAAGTAAGGTCCCTCACTGCTTTGAATGAGGCACAACACAAATTTATAAACTTTCTTAAAACATTGTGAAAATTGTGCACGGACCTTTTTTGTTTAGCTCACCAGCTATCGTTCAGGTCAGTGTATTTTATGGGTGACCCAAGACAATTCTTCCAATGTGGCCCCAGGAAGCCAAAAGACTGAACACCCCTGGGTTAGACGCATTTCTCTACCAAGGGGCCCAGTCACTTCTTTCACAGATTAGCTTCCTAATGATACGCAACTTTCAAGATGACCTTCCCCACTGGAGTTAATACACAAAAAGGAGACTGGTCACTATGAGAAGCTCTGTCTTCTGTTTTCAAGCACAATTTCCAGAGCATTAAGGAGAAAACCCCTGTCCTTCCTCCATCCCCAGGACGAGCTCACTGACTAGCATCAAGCTCCCTGGGGGTGAGTTTTATAGAAGAGTCCAGAGTGGGAGGTAAAGGGTGGGAGGAGGGAGTCCTTTTCAGGGAGAGGGATTCCGGGGAGCGGAAGGAGGAAGAGGGGCTGATCCCAGCCTGGTTTTGTCACACAGCCCTTGGGACAGGCGGGACACGGGAGATGGTGGGACAAAGAGCCCTCCGTGCAGGAGGAGGGGTCAGGACAACGACCCAGGTTCCCTGGGGGCCTGTCTGTCGGGGTCTCAGCCCCAGGGCGGGATCTGGGAAGGGGAAGCTCAGTGCTGGGGACTCCCCAACTCCCCGGTTTCACTTCTCCTCTCACAACCTGTGTCGGGCCCTGCTGTCCGGATACTCGTGACGCGGCCCCAGTTC
>PVJL010020292.1:0-12304 GCA_004026885.1 Lyroderma lyra
AGAATTTTGAAGCTTACCTGCAGGCGCGAGGCGACTGAGGGGAAAAGGGGAGCGGGCGGGAAGGGGAAGGGCGGGAGGCCGGGGGCGGAACAATAGGGGCGGGCGGGAAGGCGAGGGGGGCCCCGCGGGCGGGCGGAGGAGGAGGGGGGGTGGAGGAGGAGGAGGAGGAAGGGGGGAAAGAGACCCCGGGGCGGGTGGAGGGCGGCGGAGGGCGGGCGGGCGGGCGGAGGGCGGGCGGGCGGGAGAGGGCGCAGGCTGCGGCTGCTCCGGCTGCTGCCTCTGCTGGTCTGGGAGGGGTACGGGGCGGAGCAGCCCGCTTTCAACCCCGCGCACCCTCCGACCCCGGAAGCGCTAAACGCCCCGGGGGCCGGCGAGGCGAATGCGTCGTCCGAACCTTCCCCACGTTATGCGGACGGCCTCCTAATAGCCTAGAGCGGCTCCGTGGTCAGCGTCGGCACCAGCGAGACAACAGCTGGTAGCAGATGGCAAAGTCTACGCTAGAGCGGCAACATGGGGGGGGGGTAGGGAGGAAACTAGTGGCCCCTAGTGGGCTGGTTGGAAATCCCAGGCGTTAAGTGCAAAGAGTTGGCAGTCGCCATGGATAAAGGAGACAGGAGGAGACAGGAGGGAATGAAGGAGACAGGAGGGGATAAAGGAGACAAGAGGGTAAAAGGGACGGGTGAAGACAGAACGAGAAGAGACGAGAAAAACCCAGTAAAATCCGTAGTGATAAAAATAATTTAAAAAGAGCAAAAAACTAATTAGCCACACTGGAGGTAACTTTTACATCAACTCCTTACTCTGAAAATTGGTAATTAAACGGAAAGAATCAAGCATTTGCCTTCTCTTTAGGAGGAACTGCAGTTCATTCGCAATCAGTAAGGTTAAACTTTTTTTAAGAATTCACCTAATAAATGTCGAAGGGATGATAGAATTAGAAAATCACCATTCTGCAACCCAAAATGAAGTAATTGATTCAGGAAAGTGCCATAAATCATCAAAACTAAAGCAAAAGATTGTTAGGCAACAGGATATTACCATAGTGCCAAATATCATCGCACAGATTATTTGCAAATAGCACAGGAAAAAAGATACCTTAAAATGGAGAAATTTGATAGTCAACACCTTACTCAAGTGATCAAAATTTGCATCACTAATAGGACAACTTTGACATTATGTGGTCCTTGATGAGATGCAATAAGAAGCTTGTAGCATCATCTTTTAAATGTTCTTAAGTGTTGGGGGTTCCCTGGTGGTGTAGTTGCCAGGCTTCGCGCTCTCGACACTGGGGCCTGGGTTCAACTCCCAGCCAGGGAATCACAAAAAAAAATAATAATAATTAAAAATGTTCTTAGGTATTTAATCTTAATCAAATCAAACCCTTAGGCCTAATTTACACTTTACAGGAAATTTACAAGGTGCTCTTGAGCCACTCTCCTTGCTGGAGCCCACTTCTACCTCTTTGGAGTGCACTTTCTTTTCCAGGTGGTCTCCCATCCAAGTACTAACCAGGCCCGACCCTGCTTACCTTTCTTTTCAATAAACTATCTCTTTGTTTCACCTCTTTAAAAAAAAAAAAAAAAAAAAAAAAAAAAGGAAATTTACAAGGGATAAAGGAACAAGTTAAACATCACACTACAAGGAGATAGATAAATCAGCAAATCCAGAATGTGAGACATTCTACAAGACAACTAGCCTGGTCTCTTCAAAAAGGCAATGTAATAAAAAAAAGCAGTGAACTTATTATGCATCAAGTTGACAATGCACTGTGGAATTGTATGCCTGAAACCTATGTAATCCTTGCTAACAGATGTCACCCCAATAAGTCTAACAATAAAAATGAATTAAAAAAAAAAAAAAAAAGCAAAAGGAGGATAAATTTAAAAGACAATAATCAAATGAAATGCATGCCTCTTATTTCGATCCTGGTTTTTTTTTTTTAATTGTTACATATTTTGAAGGCAATTGAAGAAAATCAAACATGAACTGAATATTAGCTAATATTACAAAGTATTAATTTTCTAAAGTGTAATAATGAAACTGTGGTTATGTAGGAGAAATACTATTTAAGAGGTGCATAATAAAATATTTAAGGTCAAGGGTCATATGTATGCAACAGACTTTAAAATGGTTCACAGGGAGTTCCCTGATGGTGTAGTGGCTTGGGGCTTAGGCGCTGGCGCTGTCAACGCTGCGGCCTGGGTTCATTTCCCAGCTTAGGGAGCTACCCACATACCAAAAAAAGGCAAAAAAAAATAATAAAATGGTTCACATAGGAATATTAATAAAACAAATATGGTAAAACAGCAGTTGTTGAGTGTAGGTGGTAGGTTTATGGGTGATCATTGTTTTCTTTAAATTTAAAAAATAATTTTCATAATAAAAATTGGAAAAACTGTGGAATGGTACAAGATTAGCAAAATGTTGATAATTATTGAAGTTAGGTGATGGGACTCTTGGAGTTCATTAAACTGCTTTCTCTACTCTTGTGTATATCCATAAATTTCCACATTAAAACCTAAAGAAAACAAACAAACCAAAGAACAGAGAAGAGCCCTAGAAGGAAGTAAGACCAAATGAGGAGGAAGAAATTGAAAGAGACAGGACACGCAGGGGTTTTATTGAGCCTTGTTCAAATCCTTTGGGTTTGGTCAGTTCTGGCCTTAATATTAGTCAAGTTTTATTGGGCAACCCCAATTCACTGGAGTCATCTGAAGAGGAATAGCTTCTTAAAGTTTCGGAAATAAGGCTTAGGAACACCAAGTCCTTTGCTCCCAACCCCCACCCCCAAATGAGGGAGTAGACATTAGGAACAATGTGAGATAGAAATAAAAAGTCTGTCAGTGGCAAAGTCAAGGGGCAGATCAAATACTGAAAGAGGAAACAAAGGACGACAATGTTAGGACACCACGGAAAAAGCAAACTAAGGAGAAGGCTTACTGTGAGGCTTGGGCTGAAGGTCAGATAATCTCAAGATTTTACAGATGGGTAATTTACACCCCAGGGATTCTGAGAGCTGAGGTGAAAGTGAGTGACTATACATGAAATCATCTCAATGTGGGGGACAAAACAAAGATCAAGTTAAAAGTTGATAAAATAACATCATCTACAATAACATGGCTTCTATTGGGGCTGATCTACAATTGCAGCCAGCTTTGAAAGAGAAAGATCAGATGCACCTAATAGCAATAGCTGATAATTTTATGAGTCAATAAATTCTTCTCAGAAGGGGAACCAAGCTAGTCAAGTGAGTGAACTTGCCTAGGGCCACAAAGCAACCTGATACAGGAAGATGAATCCCAAAAGGCAGCAAACTAAGAACTTGTCCCATGTTCTTAGCGCTGTCAACGCTGTGGCCTGGGTTTGATTCCCAGACAGGGAACTACCCACATACAAAAAAAATAAAAAAATTTAAAATATAAATAAATAAAAAAAAATAAAAGAACTTGTCCCATGACTGGCAGTCCCCAAAGCTAAAGTGTCAATTTGTATTTTAGATCTCATGGGTTTCCTATCCTTTCCCATTCTCAGTGGTGTTGAAACCTTGCTATACTTCATTTCTAGTAAGAAGAGAATGGCAGAATCCCAGATCCTCTCATGAACCAAGAGTGGTAAAGGCATAAGATAAAAACATTTGAGAACCCTCATCTTTACAGTCTTAAACTGATGCACAAAACAGGGGCTGCAAACTCTTAGAAGCCAGGCAAGTAATGCAATTGGGAGAAGCTGGCATAAAGAAAGGCAACAAGAAGTTCAAAGCACAATGAGAGGGGCGGGGGGTTCCCTGGTGGTGCAGTGGCTAGGTTTCGGTGCTCTCTTCACCGCGCGGCCTGGGCTCAATCCTGCTCAGGGAATCAACTAAAACAAAAAAACAAAAAACAAAAACACAAAAACAAAGCACAATGAGAGGACTGAGAAGCACAGACCCATCTGTAAAGAATGACCACTATTCAGCCATATTTCTGCCTTTAGAAATATGGACCCACTATTGCTAGTTTCCAACTTGGAATCTGAAACTTTATTGAAAAAGTTTGGTATTAAACAGGGAGGGGTCTCTCAAAAAAAAAGTCTCATAGCCAGATGTAGCATGGGCATCCAATTTTCAACCTCAGGCAAAGACACATGTACTAAAATGTTCACTGCAGCAGTTAAGTGTATAGCAAGACCTCTAAAAGTATGGCAATAAAAGATTGGTTGAATAAATTGACAATGTTATGCACACACACACACACACACACACACTGATGTGGCATCAACTCCAAGATAGATAATTAAATGAAAAAATGTTAGGTCCAAAAGAGGGCCTGGCCTGTACTATGCTCCAATTTGATATGAAGTGGGAGTGGGGGGAGGGGAATAGGAACATTGTGAGGTAGAAAAAGGGCAGAGTGGGGGTGGACTTAACTATGCAGAATAGATTTGGCAGTTTACAAAAGACTCTGGTAGCCCTGGTTGCCTTTGGGGAGGAAGATGGAAATCTGAGATGAGAGAACCTTACTTTTTACTGAACATCCTATTAAAAATGTTACAATTTTTTCCCAAGTATGTGTATTACTTTCCCTAAATTTGCATATTAAGCTTTAAGCTTTAAGTTTTCCGAAGCTAAACTTTTGAGAAACAGTAACAAAACAACAGCAGCAATATGTTCTGTATATGGCTTTAAAATGTCAGGAAGAGGAGATGTGTTCTCTCCATGGAGTAAAAAAAAATTAGTGGATTTTCTCCCTCATTTCTCTGTTTTTCTTTGTATTCTCCCCACTTTGGCCCCTTCTCATTGTCTTCCCTTATTTCTGGTTTATTTGTCACATCTCTTTCTCTTCACCTCACAATCCCCATCCTCATTATCTCCTTTCTCCTCAAAAAAGAACTGATGAATCAGTGAAAAGAGAATGATTGGGAAGAAACATTAAAATCGTCCCAATATCCTGGACACTCGAAAAGCATGGCTTAGCTTAAGATTTCCTAATAAAATTAGGAACTACCTCAAAAATACAGAAAACCTCAAGCATTTATTTCATATAACCTGCCCCAGGGACAAATCATAGATGTAATGCAGTCAACTAAAAACACTCTTTGTTCAAGGTCCACACTCAATCCCCAAGCCCTGTGGATCCCACCTCAGAAACACCTTTCAAGTCCACTCCCATTTCTAGCCTCATCTTCCCTACTTCAGCCTCATTTCCTGTTTTCAAGCTTCTGAACCAGAACTGGGTCTCAGGAATTTCTCAACTTTCATCCTACACGTTTTAACAACTTTGTGCCTCTGTCAAACTGCTTCTTCTGCATGGAATCCACTGAGTTAAGAGCACAGACTCAAGTCACACTGTCTGAGTTCAATTCCTACCTGAAGTTTTCTTCATTTACAAAATGAGAAAAATAATACCTACCTCATGGAGTTGCTGTGAAGATTATACAAGTTATAAATGTAAAGTATTCAGTGCCTGACACACAATAAACATTCAGTGTTAGCTGCTATTATTTACCAACTGGGAAACTTCTATCATCCTGAGGCTCAACCCAGACCTAACTCATTTTCCCAATGGCAATGTCACTCCTTCCTTTGCTCCCCCATCGCTTGATTCATGTCTCTATTGTGATCCTTTTTACTGTACTATCTGCTCCATTAGATTTTGCAGGTCATGAAGGGCAAGGACTATCTTATTCATCTTTATAGCTTCCGCACCCAGAACACAGAATTTCCTCAGTGAATTATTTTCCATGAAATGATTCTAGCCCAACTGGAATACCTGTGATTCCCAAATATGCTATGGGCTTTCTGACTCTGTACCTAAGCACACGCTTTTCCAGCTCCTTTCTGCCATCCACTTGGTAAACCCATTCTTCATTTTTTTTCTACTTATACTTTTTACACTCAAGACCTTTTTCTGTGAAGTCACCTTTGACTCCTTTCCTTCCCAGTTATTTCTAGGTTTATATCCCTCTGGGGCGCTCCCTGGTGGTGTAGTGGCTTAAGGCTTTGGTGCTGTCAACGCTGTGGTCTGGGTTCGATTCCCAGCCAGGGAACTACCCACATACAAAAAAAAAAAATTGTAATAATAATAAAAAAAAATAACCCATTAGTAGGCATTGGGGACATTAAAAAAAAAAAGTTATATATTCCTCTGGGATTTTATAGCTTGTCTTTATTAATTAGTTCTCTTAGATGTCTTTTTCATCTACTCAACTAACCTTTGAGAACCTGATGTGTGTAGCACCATGCATGGCACATAGTAAACCAATAGCCCTCAATTCTAGCAGTGTATCAGAATCACCCACAGTTTCTTAAAAATACTGATGCTTAGGACTCCATCCTTATACAGTCTTGTTCAATAGATTTGGGGTAAAGTCCTAAATTATTCTCCGACAGCTAATGGGCAGGATTGAGAACTTCTGTAGCAGATAACAAAAACTTATGCGAAAACTTAAACAAGGCTATTTACCTATATTCATTCACTAAAGCGAAGACAGTAAAGATTCATTCCAGGGAGTTCCCTGGTGGTGTAGTGGCTAAAGGCTTCAGCGCTGGCGCTGTCAACACTGCGGCCTGGGTTCGATTCCCAGCCAGGGAACTACCCACATACAAAAAAACAAACAAATAAAACAAAACAAAACAAAACAAAAAAAGGATTCATTCCACTAAGCCTGACCCAATTCTGAAGGTTCTTCCCATGTAAGTACACAGGGACAGTATGGCATCCTCCTAGCTGATGCTCTGGTTCCTTACGATAAAACTGATATGCTTTAGGGTCTGTGGAAGGACAACAAAAGTTGTAGAATGTGCTGGTCCCAACTAAGGTAATGGCACAGGTGAAAAGAGACCCGAAGAAACAACTTTATTTGGACTGAGAGTTGGAGAATGAGGGGAGGATCTGAGATAGCACACTGAACTAAGAAGTGGAGATTAGGTTCCAATATGGCAGTCAGAACTCACCAGTAAATGGACTCCACTTCCCAGAAGGCTTGAAGTTAGTGTAATCAACAAAAGGCCTGCTGGGATATGTATTGGCCACTAAATCACCTAAGTGTACCACAATTACAAAAAAGGTACAGGGTATTTTCCCCCATAATTAAGTTTCCAACAACACCTCCCCAACCACAAGTATTACAAAAGAAAGTAAAAAAATTACATTTATAGATCTTAGACATGTCTTTAGCATTCAGTTCAAAAGTCTCACCTCTTGGAAAAAAAAAAAAAAGTCTCACCATCTTCAAAACATAGTTCTCCTGAAAAACTTATCAGCTAAAAGTTCTATCCAAGCAGTGAGAAGGTGGCCTTTGCTAGCCCATGGCAACTCTTTCACCATTTTTCCCTACCCAGTTAGGGCTGAACAGCAGAGTGAGGCTCAGATTAGGGGTGAGGGGTAGAGGGCCACAGTGGCTAATTTCCCCCCAGTGCAAGATGGCATCTGAAGCTTGATGGGAGAGCAGAACTGGAGACACTTGAGGGAAGGGTCCAGGACCTGTATTCAGTCAGAATCACTGCTGGAAGAGGAGGAGGAGGAGGAATGCTGCAAGGGCAAAGGGGAAAGGAGATAGCATCAGATCCAAATAACCTTTTATCACTCTATGGGACATTCTTTGGAGCTCTATCCCTCCACCCAAGTATCTAAGAAGGTCAGGAGTCTTAAACCAGAAAAGCAAAGATTTCCTTCAGCAGTGACCATATGGGAATGGATTAAACCATGTCCAACCTGCGGCCCAGGACAGTTTTGTATGGCCCAACACAAACTCTTAAAACACTATGAGAATGTTTTTGCGACTTTTTTTTTTTAAGCTCATCAGCTGTCATTAGTGTTAGTGTATTTTATGTGTGGCCCAAGACAATTCTTTTTCCAGTGTGGCTCAGGGCAGCCAAAAGGTTGGACATCACTGAATTAAACCATAACTCACTGCACAGAATTTAACATACTGCCTTTTTACGGGAGCTAATGCCTATGCTAGGAAAAAATTGTAGGCACAAGCATTGTATAGTGCTAGAAAAACAGCTACTACCTTATAAATGCTTATTGATTAACTGCATAGAAAGCTCCTAGTGTCTATGAATCTAAGAAAAGTGAGTAGAAATAGCATATGTGTGTACATCTATCTCTACTGTTTCCTAAGCCTCATTTGGGAGAAAATGAGGAAGGTGGGATACTTCTAGTCAAAGTTCCTAGGGAGTTCCCTGTTGGTATAGTAGCTAGGCTTCAGCACTCTCAACGCCACGGCCCGGGTTCGATTCCCTGCCAGGGAACCGCTCCCACCCCCCCCACCCCCCCCCACCCCCCGTCAAAATAAAGTTTCTTTACATGCATACTCCCATCAACAACTATCATTAAAAACATTTTGGAAAAAAAAAAATACAAAAAACATTTTGAGTCTCTCCAGGGTAATTTCTCCCGCATTCAATCTCACCTTCCCTTCTCCTCAGACTTCTGCCAAAGATCCAGAACCAGGAATTAGTGCCCAAAGCCATAAGGCAAATAAAGACAAGGCAGTAAAATTTAAATTAAGGCTTCCTCAAGATCCAGGTTTGTTCAATCCTTGCAGAGCTGTCCTGAGAACTACTTTTACCCTTGCTAATTAATACTCCTCTAGAATGAGGACACTAAGCCTTGGGGCTGAGCATGAAACTTAGTTTTTGTTTGAGGCTGAGAATCACTCACTGCTCTTATCCTCAATTTTCCTACTGGGTGGTAGGACAAAAAGGCCCATATAATTAACACAACACGGTGAAAGAGAAAAAGGAACCTCAGGAACTAGAGCTAAATGATTACAGGGGTACTGTGGTAATCATTGTTAACTGGTTCTGAGAGGCACGAGTACCAAAAACGATGAGTACCAACAAATTTTTCCCCTAAGGAATAATGCAGGAGAACCGTGGTAGTCATTGTTGATTGGTTCCTGGAGGCATGATGAGTACCAAACAAGTACTAGGACAAAATTTTTGCATCAAAATGCATCAAGTACCAAATTCGATCAGTTTCAAAGTAGTCAAGTACCAAGGTATGACTATATCTATTAATTATTATATAAGATTTTGTTTTGTCAAAGGACTGACCCCATTAATGGACATTTTGACCACCTCAGTGGGTATGCCCAACTTGCTAAAGCAGGCATCTGGGAGTGGGGGAGGAGGGCAAAAATTCTGGGAGAGAGAAAAGCAGACAAGGGTTTTTGATCTGATATCTATTCTAAGGCTCAGCCTAACCCCTCCCAGATAAAAGACCCAATTAGCCTAGTATTTCTTTTCAAGATGATCAGATTCTTCCCAGTAGGCACCCTTTATAAAGAGGAATTACTGTCTACCAGAGCAGCCATGTCCTTAGACTGAATCCCCCTTGCATACCACCTGCCTGCCCTAACCAGGCTCCAGAGGGCACTGACCTTGCCATGCTTGTGGTGTTTGTGCATCTTTTTATGAGCTTTCTTCATTTTCTTCCGCATCTTCTTGTCTGTTACCATTCCTGGTCCTACTATGCCAGGAGCCAAGGGATTCACAGGAGGCATGCCAGGAGCAGGTGGTGGGTATGGAGGGGGGTAGGGACCTACTGGTTGGAATCCTGGATACCCTGGTTGTGGCTGAGGATGAGGGGGCCCAACCCCAGGGAAAGCTGGATTCCCCTGGGGAGCTCCTGGGGGAGTGGGAAAAGGGCCTGGAGGAAATGCAGGATTGACAGGTGGTGGATGGGCAGGATTGGAACCTCCAGGGTACCCAATGTTAGGGGGATATGGATTTGGCCCTGGCTGCCCTGGTGGAAGAAGCAAAGAACATATTAAGATTAAAACTGCCCAGAGCCTCTAACAACAAAAAAGTGATTCAGTTTCTCAATCAGTACTTAAAGGCAAATAGGAAGGAAGAAGAATCGAGAGTACTAGGCTTTGGCGCCCTCAACGCTGCGGCCTGGGTTCGATTCCCAGGCAGGGAACTACCCGCTCCCCACCGCCAAAAAAAAAAAAAAAGAACAGAGAGTAGGGAGACAAATGCACACAGGAGAAGGAAAAGGCCATGTCCCTTTCAGGCTGGGGGCGGGGGAGTGAGAGAGAACAGTGAACTCGAAGGAAAGAGAGCATTGGTCAGCTGTGGTCTAAGGACCTGGCTTTTGCCAGTGAAGAAGAAAGTAAAGGAAAAACACACAAGCTTCCTGTTGTGGGACCCATTTGAAATGGGGTTGGGGTGGGAGAAGAGGGCCCAAACACTTACCAGCATTAGGATTCCACATCGTTGGGTGTTTCCTCCAGCCTGAGGAGTAAGAAATGACGGCAAAAAGCTGACGACCCAGAGGTGGGAAGGGGATTTAGAGACCGAGCCCCACGCCAACGCCTCCCGCCCTATAGTAGGCTCTGAGAACTGTCACCTCTACATAAATGTTTATTTCCGCCCGTTCCTTTGCCCTCAATACTAATTTTATTCCTAGTTCCCTAACCACAGGAACCTAGCTCCCAGGGCCGCTCCACCTTCCACTAGCTCCGGCCGCAGCTGGAGGTCTCTTAGCACCTTGGGAGAGGGATAGAGTACGCGAATCTCGCTATCCCGGTCACTCATCTCCTTTTCCGTGATTGAGTCCGTGACTTTAACCATGGATTAAGGAAGGGTTTTAAACAACTTTACCGCTCCTCGGGAGGAAGACAGGATCTCCCTCGAGGCAAAACCAGGAAGGTGGCTCAGGAAAAGACCTCCATGCTTACATATGTAGACACACCCCCCTGCACATTAAAAAGGGGAAATGGAGATCCTAGCTCCCAGCTGCAAAGGGACCCCTGACCCAGGAACGAAGAAAGAAGGAAATTGGAGAATCCAGATGCCCCGTCACCTTTACACCACCGCCCGGGTTCAAGTCGTCCTTCCCAGTCTCCGCTCTCACTTCCTGGTCACCCGCTCACCAAGCTTCGGCAGCCGCCTCTGCTTCCGCCTAATTGGTAATTAAGTTTGGTCATTCGGCGTTATGATTGGAAAACACGCTCGTCAATCACCAGTCTACCTGGCTAGAAGGCAGCGATTCCAATAGGGATGGAGCCGTACCCTTTAGGGAGAGACAGACGCAGAAGAGAAGGCGGGCCGGAAATACCTGGGGGCGGAGCTAGGAAAGACAAGCTAGAAGAGGGCGGAACCAGTTTCTGAGCGAAGTTCCTGAGGTGCAGAGAGGAAGCTCCGTGCCTGCCCTCTTCTTGTCCAGTGGTTGCATAATGTGAATACAGGACACCGTGGTAAGTGTTGTAACACAGATTTATACAGGGCGCTTAGGGAAGAGCGGGGAGCTGCTGAGTTTCAGCTCTAACCCTCAATATTGCCACCTTCCCTCCAAGCCCCCGTGGGAAGTAAAGAAACATTCTTGGGGGAAATACAAACATTTCTTAATCTTTCCCAGGATGCCCTATCTCAATTGCATAGCTCCGCCATCTGTCAAACTGCATAAACCAGAAACCACCCCAGACTAGGAGGAGAACCCTCCTCAAGGCGAAACCAGAAAGGTGTCTCAGGAAAGATCCTCAAATGCTTACCTATGTAGACACACCTTCCTTGTCCATTAAAAAGGGCGAATGGGGAGTTCCCTGGCGGTGTAATGGCTAAGGTTTCAGTGCTGTAAACGCTGCGACTTGGGTTCGATTCCCAGCCAGGGAACTACCCACATTTAAAAAAAAAAAAAAAAGGGGGGGGGGTGGCGAATGGCAATCCCGGCTCCCAGATGTCGAATTGCATAAATCGGAAACCAAAGAGGTCATCCTAATGGCTCTCTCCTTGGCCTTCCCAGCCTCCGCTCCACCACCGATGTGAAATCTCTGCACTTCTCCATCTTCCCTGCTCTCAACCTACGAGTACCATCTCTCCATTGGATTGCTGCAATGGCCTTTTTTTTTTTTTTTTTTTAGTAGCACAATTAAACTAGGTTTAATGCACACATATAGAGCCATGCACCCCAAACTTAATTTAGTTTTTGGGTTTTGTTTTGTTTTTTTGGTGGTTCCCTGGCTCGGAGTCAAACTCAAGTTGTGGCGTTGAGAGCGCCAGAGCCTAGCCACTACGCCACCAGGGAACCCCTCATTTTGATATATTTTTAATCAGGTTTTTGCTAAATATTTGAGAAGAAATGAAATATTTCCTATTTTGTTTTTAGCTCTAGGACAATTTATATCTGCATTATTTCTTTCTTGGAAGATTATTGAATTTGAAAGAAATTATTGATGTGTCTCTATATGGGCACGATGCCTGTTAATTTTTTAGTTGGTTCCCTGAGCGGGGATCGAGCGCAGGCCGCAACAGTGAGACCACCGGAAGCCTTGCCACTACACCACGAGGAATGCCCCCACCATGACGCTTTTTTTT